>ML099804.1:35475-101321 GCA_003697995.1 Taxidea taxus jeffersonii | reverse complement strand
ATGGGTTTTGTTTTTTTATCCATTCTGAAACCCTGTGTCTTTTGATTGGGGCATTTAGCCCATTTACATTCAGGGTAACTATTGAGAGATATGAATTTAGTGCCATTGTATTGCCTGTATGGTGATTGTTACTGTATAATGTCTCTGTTCCTTTCTGGTAATACTTTTAGGGTCTCTCTTTGCTTAGAGGACCCCTTTCAGTATTTCCTGTAGAGCTGGTTTGGTGTTTACAAACTCTTTCAGTTTTTGTTTGTCCTGGAAGCTTTTTATCTCTCCTTCTATTTCCAATGATAACCTAGCTGGATAAAGTATTCGTGGGTGCATGTCTTTCTCGTTTAGTGCTCTGAATATATCATGCCAGTTCTTTCTGGCCTGCCAGGTCTCTGTGGATAAGTCTGCTGCCAATCTAATATTTTTACCATTGTACGTTACAGACTTCTTGTCCCGTGCTGCTTTCAGGATTTTCTCTTTGTCGCTAAGACTTGTAAATTTTACTATTAGATGGCGGGGTGTGGGTCGATTCCTATTGATTTTGAGGGGTGTTCTTTGCACCTCCTGGATTTTGATGCTTGTTCCCCTTGCTATATTAGGGAAATTCTCTACAATAATCCTCTCCAGTATACCTTCTGCTCCTATTTCTCTTTCTTCTTCTTCTGGAATCCCAATTATTCTAATGTTGTTTCATCTGGCATCACTTATCTCTCGAATTCTCCCCTCGTGGTCCAGTAGTTGTTTGCCTCTCTTTTGGTCAGCTTCTTTATTCTCTGTCATTTGGTCTTCTATATCACTAATTCTGTCTTCTGCCTCATTTATCCTAGCAGTAAGAGCCTCCATTTTTGATTGCACCTCATTAATAGCTTTTTTTTATTTCAACTTGATTAGACTTTAGTTCTTTTATTTCTCCAGAAAGGGCTTTTATTTCTCCTGACAGGGTTTCTCTAATATCTTCCATACCTTTTTCGAGCCCGGCTAGAACCTTGAGAATCGTCATCCTGAATTCCAGATCTGACATATTACCAATGTCTGTATTGATTAGGTCCCTAGCCTTTGGTCCTGTCTCCTGCTCTTTTTTTTGTGGTGAGTTTTTCCGCCTTGTCATTTTGTCCAGATAAGAATCCGCTGTTCTCCTTGTTAAGTGAACTTGGTCTTGGCTGGATTTCTTTGATCTTCTGGGGGAGGGGCCTGTTGTAGTGATTCTCAGGTGTCTTTGCCCCAGGCGGAGTTGCACCGCCCTTACCAGGGGCCGGGCTAAGTAATCCTCTCAGGTTCCCTTTCAGGAGCTTTTGTTCCCTGAATGCTTTCCGTAGAGGTCCGGAAGACAGGAATGACAATGGCGGCCTCCCAATCTCCAGTTCAGAGGACCCGAGAGCTAGGGGCCCCAGTCTTCAGTGCACCTTCATAGAAAAGCGTTTAATCCCTCCGGTCTCCCCAGCCCCCGTTTGTGCCCGGAGACCGCGTGCGCCCGGAGACCGCGCGCGCCCGGAGACCGCGCTCAGAGAAAATCGTGCGTAAGCAGTCCCGTCTCACTGGCTTCTGGGAGCGCTCCGAGCTCACCCAGCCTGTGACCAAGCGTCTCTGTCTCTGGCAGAGTCCCACCTGTAGTCTCCGAACCCCTTAGATCCCTGAGCTCTCCTGGGTTGGAGTCTCCCCGGATCCTGTGGGGACCCCTCGCACAGAGCACCGGCCCGTGCCACAGACCACTAGGAAACCTCAGCTCTGTCTCCGCAGCCGGCTTCCCCACTCTAATCCCTGTGAGCTCTGCGACACTCAGACACCCCCGATCCTTCTGTGACCCCGCGGGACCTGAGTCCACGTTGTCCCCGTGAGGTCTTCACCCCAGTTTAGCCTCTGGAGCGATGTCCCTCCGTGGAGCAGACTTTAAAAAGTCCTGATTTTGTGCTCCGCCGCTTGCCGGGAGCCGGCCCCTCCCCTGGAGTCTATCTTCCCGTCGCGTTGGATTCACTTCTCTGCTGGTCCTACCTTTCAGAAAGTGGTCGATTTTCTGTTTCTAGAATTGTTGTTTTTCTTCTCTTCGATCTCCTGTTGGATTTGTAGGTGTTCGGAATGGTTTGATAGGCTATCTAGCTGATCTCCTGCTGGCTGATGTCGTCTCAGCCTGCTACTTCTCCGCCATCTTGACTCCTCCTCTTTCCTTTGCCTTTTGAGACATGTCTTAAAAGAAGTTGTTGTGGCCAATGTCGAGGAGGTTACTGCCTATGATCTCCTCTAGGATATTAATAGATTCCTGCCTCACATTGAGGTTTTTTATCCATTTTGAGTTCATCTTTGTGTATGGTGTAAGAGAATGTTTGAGGCTCATGCTTCTATACAAAGCTGTCCAAGTTTCCCAGCACCACTTATTAAAGATACTGTCTTTTATCACTGGATATTTTCCCCACTTTGTCAAAGATTATTTGACAATAGAGTTGTGGGTCCATATCTGGACTCTGTATTGTGCTCCACTGGTCTATGTGTCTGTTTTTGTGCCAGTACCATGCTGTCCTGGTGATCAGAGCTTTGTAGTAAAGCTGGAAATCAGGCAACATGATGCCCCCACTTTTGTTTTTCTTTTTCAGTATTTCCTTAGAAATTTGGGGTCTCTTCTGGTTCCATACAAATTTTAGGATTGTTTATTCCAGCTCTTTGAAAAATGCTGATGGAATTTTGATCAGGATGGCATTGAAAGTACAGATGGCTCTAGGCAGTATAGACATTTTAGCAATATTTATTCTTCCAATTCATGAGCATGAAATTGTATTCCATCTCCTTGTGTCTTCTTCAATTTCTTTCATGAGTGTTCTGTAGTTCCTTGAGTACAGATCTGTTACCTCTTTGGTTAGGTTTATTCCCAGATAGCTTACAGTTCTTGGCACTACAGTAAATGGAATTGATCCTTTAATGTCCCTTTCTATATTTTCATTGTTAGTGTACAGGAAAGCAACTGATTTCTGTACATTGATTTTGTATCCTGCCACATTACTGCATTGCTGTAACAGTTTTAGTAGTTTGGGGGCGCAGTCCTTTGGGTTTTCCACATAAAGTATCGTGTCATCTGCACAGAGAGAGAGTTTGGCTACTTCTTTGCCAATCTGAGTGCTTTTTACTTGTTTTTGTTGTCTGATTGTTATTGCTAGGACTTCTAGTACTATGTTGAACAACAGTGGTGAGAGTGGATATTATTGTTGTGTTCCTGACCTCAAAGGGAAGGCTCTCAGCTTTTCCCCATTGAGGATGATATTTGCTGTGGGTTTTTCATAGATATATATTTATGAAGTTGAGGAATGTTCCCTCTATCCCTATACTGTGAAGTGTTCTAATCAGGAACGGATGCTGTATCTTGCCAGATGCTTTTTCTGCATCAGTTGAGAGGACCCTGCATATTCTCAAACCACAATGTTTTGAAATTGAAACTCAACCACAAGAATATGTTTGGAAGGAATTCAAACACTTGGAAGCTAAAGACCACCCTGCTTAAGAATGTTTGGATCAACCAGGAAATCAAAGAGGAACTTAAACAATTCATGGAAACCAATGAGAATGAAGACACATCAGTCCAAAACCTATGGGATATGGCAAAGGCTATCCTAAGAGGGAAATTCATAACCATCCAAGCCTCACTCAAAAAAAAATTGAATAATCCAGAATACACCAGCTCTCTTTACACTCTAAGGAACTGGAGAACCAACAACAAATTAAGCCAACCCCACACACAAGTAGGGAAATAATCAAGATTAGAGCCAGGATCAGTGAGACAGAAACTAGAGATACAGTAGAACACATCAATAAAACTGGAAGCTTGTTCTTTGAAAGAATCAATAAGATCGATAAACCACTGCCCAAACTAATACAAAAGAATAAAGAGTCTCCAAATTATTCAAAGAAGAAATAACACTTATTCTCCTGCAGCTGTTTCAAAAAATAGAAACAGAAAGAAAACTTCCAGACTCTTTTTATGAAGCCTGCATTACCCTGATCTTCAAACCAGGCAAATACCCCATCAAAAAGGAGAACTTCAGACCAATATCCCTGATGAATATGGATGCCAAGTTTCTCAACAAGGTCCTGGCTAATAGGATCCAACAGTACATTAAAAAGATTATCCACCATGACCAGGTGGGATTTATCCATGGGATGCAAGGGGTGGTTCAACATTCGCAAGTCAATCAATGTGATAGACCAGATCAGTAAGAGAGAAGAACCACACGATTCTCTCAATTGATGCAGAAAAAGTGTTACATCATATCTATAGAATCTCCAGACATTAATCTCTACATCAGACACTTAGCTCTCGTTTGTAACTTCCTATGGGGATTGTCTACCTGGATTACTAACCACTACCTCAACTACTATGTATTAAAAATATAATATCTTTTCCTTCCAAAACTAAATGCCCCTCATAACGTGCCTATTTCATTCACCCAGACTCGAAGGCTGGAAATTATTTTGAGTTCTTAACCAATCAATTACCAGGTTTCACTAATTATTTTGTTTTGGTTTTAGCACTCATTATTTCCTTTCCATTCCAACTACCATTCTTTTTCAAGCTCTTATCAGTTCAGGTATGATTTTTTTACAATAACCTTCTAACTTCTCTCTCAACCTCCTCTTCATTTTCTACAAGCCACATTTCACTCTTTTATTAGATTAAACTTAAAAAAATACAGACATTTCAGCATTCCCAATTGCCTAATGTCATAATTCCCATCTGTTTTATAAAAGTCATGCTAAGCCCACTATGACAAAGGCCAATGGGAATGGAAAGGAAACTGGAGATATGTAAAGACTAAGATAGGTCCGTGGTTCTAAAACTAAAACACTTTTCATGAGTGGTAATGACTATATAATTTGTAGAGCCCCAGTACAAAATGAAAATGCAAGTTACCTTATTAAAAATTACTAAGACTTTCAGAGAGCAACAGCAGAGCATGAAAATCAAGCATGGGGCTCTTCTGAGGTGGGACCTCGTGTGATTACAGGTCCCGTGCCCATAAAGCTGACTTTGTACATAAGACTCACTTGCTTTTTTAAATAAAGCTTAAATTAAAAAAAAAAGACTCACTTGCTTTAAATGGTATTTTTTGTATGTCTTCCTTGGAGAACTATCTGTTTGTTTTCTGCCCATTTTTTGACATGATTATCTGTTTTTTGGGTGTTGAGTTTGAGGAGTTCTTTATAGATCTAACAAACACATTAAAAAATGTTCATCATCACTAGCCATCAAGGAAATTCAAATCAAAACCATGCAGAGATACCACCTTGCACAAGTTAGAATGGCCAAAATCAACATGACAGGAGAAACAAGTTTTGGAGAGGATGTGGAGAAAGGGAAAACACTTTTACACTGTTGGTGGGAATGCAAATTGGCTCAGCCACTTTGGAAAACAGTGTGGAGATTCCTCAAAAAATTAAAAATAGAGCTACCCCGTGACCATGCAATTGCATTACTGGGAATTAACCACAAAGATAAAGATGTACTGAAAAGTAGGGCCATCTGTACCCCAATGTTCATAGCAGCAAGGGCCACAATCGCCAAACCATGGACAGAACCAAGATGCCCTTCAACAGACAAATGGATAAAGAAGATGTGGTCCATATATATAATGGAATATTACTCAGCCCACAGAGAAGATGAATGCCCAACTTTTGTAGCAACATGGACAGGACTGGAGGAGATTATACTGAGTGAAATAAGTCAAGCAGAGAAAGCCAGGTATCATATGCTTTCACTTACTTGTGGAGTATAAGGAATGATGTGGAGGACATTAGGAGAAGGAAAGGAAAAGTGAATTGGTGTAAATCGGCGGGGGAGATGAAAGATGAGAGTCTGTGGACTCTGAGGAACAAAGTGAGGGTTATGGAGAGGAGGGAGGTGGGGGAATGGGTAAGCCTGGTGGTGGGTATTAAGGAGGGCACGTATTGCATGGAGCACTGGATGTGGTGCTTAAAAAATGAATCTTGGAGCATGAAAAAATAAAATAGTATTAAGATGTTAAATAATAAATAAATGAGGATGTTTTAAAGGATTTTATGTATTTATTTGACAAAAGGGAGAGGAGAGGATCCACCAGCAGGCAGGCGGTGGGGGGAAGCAGGCTCCCTGCTGAGCAAAGAGCCTGATGTGGGGCTCGATCCCAGGACCCTGAGATCATGACCTGAGCTGAAGGCAGAGACTTAAGCCACTGAACCACCCAGGCACCCCAAGGATTTTTTTATAGCACCCCTTGGAGACTCAGATTCAACATGTCTGATGAACCTGAGAATCTGCATTTTTAACAGGCATAATGGGATATTTGGAAGCTGTGATCAGTAGGCTCCAATCTGAGTGACAGTGATCTAGGGATTTAAACACATAAGGCAAAAGCTGCTTTACAGAATAAAGGTACGAGTTCAAATTATAGCATCAAAGTGTTTATAACAAATATTTGGCTAAGCTGGTGGGGTAAGAATATTGAGAAGTATCTGAAACAATGATGCCACTCTAAAAGAGGACCAAGTCAAGCAGAAGCTGAGTCAGCTATTTACAGGATTAAATGCATTCATTATCCTAAATCTTAAAAGCTACCACTACCAGTGCCATACCTCGATTTTACTAACTTGCCATTATGTAGAAGAGAGAAGACCTCTCTTCTACAGAATATGTTGAACATTCAGATTTACTTTTTTTTAAGATTTTATTTATTCACTTGACAAGTCAAGTAAGCAGAGAGGCAGGCAGAGAGAGAGGAAGCAGTCTCCCTAAGATTTACTTTTTAACAAGAGTGCTTATACTGTCTTCCTTCTATATATCAACTCCTTTTTTTTTTAATTTTTAAAATTTATTTGATTTCTTTTCAGTGTAACAGAATTCATTTTTTATGTACCACACCCAGTGGTCTATGCAATACGTGCCCTCCATAAAACCCACAACCTGGCTCCCCCAAACTCCCACCCCCACCCCCTCAAAACCCTCAGAATGTTTTTCAGAGTCCATAGTCTCTCACGGTTCAACTCCCCTTCCAATTTCCCTCAATTCCCTTCTCTTCTTCATTTGTTATGCTCCACAAATAACTGAAACCATATGATAATTGACTCTCTCTGCTTGATTATTTCACTTAGCATAACCTCCTCCAGTCCCGTCCATGTTGATACAAAAGTTGGCTATTTATCCTTTCTGATAAAGGCATAATACTCCATAGTGTATATGGACCACTTCCTCCTTATCCATTCGACCGTTGAAGGGCATCTTGGTTCTTTCCACAGTTTGGCGACCATGGCCATTGCTGCTATGAACATTGAGGTGCATGCAGATGGCCCTTCTATTCACTACATCTGTATCTTTGGGGTAAATACCCAGATACCCAGTAGTGCTATTGCAGAATCATAGGGAAGCTTTATTTTTAATTTCTTAAGGAATCTCCACACAGTTTTCCAAAGTGGTTGCACCAACCGGCATTCCCACCAAAAGTGTAAGAGGGTTCCCCTTTCTCCACATTCTCTCCAACATTTGTTGCTTCTTGCCTTGTTCATTTTGGCCATTCTAATTGGTGTAAGGTGGTATCTCAATGTGGTTTTGATTTGAATCTCCCTGATGGCTAGTGATGATGAACATTTTTTCATGTGTCTGATAGCCATTTGTATGTCTTCATTGGAGAAGCATTTGATCATGTCTTCTGCCCATTTTTTTTAAAGATTTTATTTATTTATTTGACAGACAGAGATTACAAGTAGGCAGGGAGAGAGAGGAGAAAGCAGGCTCTCCTCGGAGAAGAAAGCCCGATGTGGGGCTCGATCCCAGGACCCTGGGATCATGACCTGAGCCGAAAGCAGAGGCTTTAACCAACTGAGCCACCCAGGCGCCCCTTCTGCCCATTTTTTGACATGATTATCTGTTTTGTGTGTGTTGAGTTTTAGTCCTTTATAGATCCTGGATATCAGCCTTTTGTCTGTACTATCATTTGCCAATATATTCTCCCATTCCGTGGGTTGCCTCTTTGTTTTTGTTGACTGTTTCCTTTGCTGTACAGAAGCTTTTGATCTTGATGAAGTCCCAAAGTTCATTTTCGCTTTTGTTTCCTTTGCCTTTGGAGACATATCTTGAAAGAAGTTGCTGTGGCTGATATCGAAGAGGTTACTGCCTGTGTTCTCCTCTATGATTCTGATGGATTCCTGTCTCACATCGAGGTCTTTTATCCATTTCAAGTTTATCTTTGTGTATGGTGTAAGAGAATGGTAGAGTTTCATTCTTCTACATATAGCTGTCCAATATTCCCAGCACCATTTATTGAAGACCAGTCTTTTTTCCACTGTATATTTTTTTCCTGATTTGTCGAAGATTATTTGGCCATAGAGTTGAGGGTTCATATCTGGGCTCTCTACTCTGTTCCACTGGTCTATGTGTCTGTTTTTATGCCAGTGCCATGCTGTCTTGGTGATCACAGCTTTGTAGTAAAGCTTGAAATCAGGTAACATGATGCCGCCAGTTTTGTTCTTCTTTTTCAGCATTTCCTTAGCAATTCTGGGTCTTTTCTGATTCTATACAAATTTTAGGATTATTTGCTCCAGCTCTTTGAAAAATACCAGTGGAGCTTTGATTGGAATGGCATTAAAAGTATAGATTGCTCTAGGCAGTATAGACATTTTATCAATGTTTATTTTTCTGATCCAAGAGCATGGAATGGTCTTCCATCTTTTTGTGTCTTCATCAATTTCTTTTATGAGTGTTCTGTAGTTCCTCGAGTACAGATCCTTTACCTCTTTGGTTAGGTTTATTCCCAGGTATCTTATGGTTCTTGGTGCTATAGTAAATGGAATTGATTCTCTAATTTCCTATTCTGTGTTTTCATTTTTAGTGTATAAGAAAGCAACTGATTTCTGTACATTGACTTTGTATCCTGCCACATTACTGAATTGCTGTATGAGTTCTAGTAGTTTGAGGGTGGAGTTTTTTGGGTTTTCCATATAAAGTATCATGTCATCTGCAAAGAGAGAGAGTTTGACTTCTTCATTGCCAATTTGGATACCTTTATTTCTCTTTGTTGTCTGATTGTTGTTGCTAGGACTTCTAATACTATGTTGAACAAGAGTGGTGAGAGTGGGCATCCTTGTTGTGTTCCTGATCTCAAGAGGAAGGCTGTGAGCTTTTTCCCATTGGGGATGATATTTTCTGTGGGTTTTTCATAGATAGATTTTATGAAGTTTAGGAATGTTCTCTCTATCCCTATACATTGAAGTGTTTTAATCAGGAACAGATGCTGGATTTTGTCAAATACTTTTTCTGCATCAGTTGAGAGGACCATGTGGTTCTTCTCTCTTCTCTTATTGATTTGCTCTATCACATTGATTGATTTGCAAATGTTGAACCATCCTTGCAATCCAGGGATGAACCCCACCTGGTCATGGTGTGTATTATTTTTAATGTACTGTTGGATCCTATTTGAAAGGATCTTGTTGAGAATCTTAGCATCCATATTCATCAGTGATATTCATCTGAAATTCTCCTTTTTGGTGGGGTCTTTGCCAGGTTTGTGGATCAGGGTAAGGCTGGCTTCATAAAAAGAGTCTAGAAGTCTTCCTTCTCCTTCAATTTTTTGAAACAGCTTCAGGAGAATAGGTGTTGTTTCTTCTTTGAAAGTTTGGTAGAATTCCCCAGGGAATCCATCAGGTCCTGGGATCTTCTTTTTTGGGAGGTTTTTGATCACTGCTCCAATCTCATTACTAGATATTGGTCTATTCAGGTTGTCAGTTTCTTCCTGGTTCAAATTTGGAAGTTTATAGTTTTCCAGGAATGCATCCATTTCATCTAGGTTGCTTAATTTATTGGCATATAACTGTTGATAATAACTTCTGATGATTATTTCTATTTCCTTGGTGTTAATTGTGAACCCTACCTTTTCATTCATAATTTTATTAATTTGGGCTTTCTCTCTTTTCTTTTGAATTGGTGTGGCCAATGGTTTATCGATCTTAATGATTCTTTCAAAAAACCAGCTTCTCGTTTCATTGATGCATTCTACTGTATTTCTAGTTTCTATCTCAGTGATCTCTGCTCTAATCTTGATTATTTCCCTTCTTGTGTGTGGGGTTGGCTTAATTTCTTATTGATTCTCCAGTTCTTTAAGGTGTAAAGACAGCTGGTGTATTCTGGATTTTTCAATTTTTTTGAGAGGGGCTTGGATGGCTATGTATTTCCCCCTTAGGACCATCTTAGCTGTATTACATAGGTTTTGGGCCGAAGTGTCTTCATTCTCATTGGTTTCCATGAAATGTTTAAGTTCTTCTTTGATCTCCTGGTTGATCCAAGCATTCTTTAGCAAAGTGGTCTTTAGCTTCCAGGTATTTGCGTTCCTTCCAAACACTTCCTTGTGATTGAGCTCCAGTTTCAAAGCATTGTGATCCGAGAATATTCAGGGAATAATCTCAACCTTTTGGTGTCAGTTGAGCCCTGATTTGTGACTGAGTATGTGGTCCATTCTGGAGAAATTTGCGTGTGTACTTGAGAAGAATGTTTATTCTGTTGTTTTAGGGTGGAACTTTCTGTATATATCTATGAGGTCCATCTGGTCCAATGTGTCATTCAATGCTCTTCTTTCTTTACTGATTTTCTGCTTGGATGATCTGTCTATTACTGAAAGTGTTGTGCTAAGATCCCCTACTATTAATGTATTCATATCAATATGACTCTTTATCTTAATTAACAGTTATCTTATGTAATTGGCTGCTTCCATATTGGGGACATAAATATTTACAAGTGTTTTTCTTGGTGGATAGTCCCTTTAAGAATGATGTAGTGTCCTTCTGTATCTCTGACTACAGTCTTTGGTTTAAAATCTAATTTATCTGATATGAAAATCACTACCCTGGCCTTTTTTGAGGCCCATTGGCATGAAAAATACTTCTCCATCCCTTCACTTTTAGTTTGGGTGTATCCTTAGGTTTGAAATGGGTCTCTTCTAGACAACATATGGATGGGTCCTGTCATTTTATCCAATCTGCAACCCTGTGTCATTTTATGGGTGCATTTAGGCCACTCACATTGAGAGTGGTTATTGAGAGATACGTTTTTATTGACATTGTGTTGCCTTTGAAGTCTTTCTTCCTATAAATTGTCTCCATATATTTCTGTTCAATGATATTCTTGGGATTTTTCCTCTTTTATAGAACCCCCCTTAATATTTCCTGCAGTGTTGGCTTGGTGGTTGTGTACTCTTTTAAACCTTGCTGGTCTTGGAAACTCTTTACCTCTCCCTCCATTTTGAATGTCAGTATTGCCAGATAAAGTATTCTTGGCTGCATGTTCTTCTCATTTAGTGCCCTGAATATGTCTTGCCAGCCCTTTCTGGCTTGCCAGGTTTCTGTGGACAGGTCTGACGTTATTCTGATGCGCTTTCCTCGTATGTAAGGAAATTCTCTGTCCTAGATGCTTTAAAGAGGTCCTGTCTACAATTATGATTCATCATTCTCACTATCAGGTGTCTTGAGGTCTTTCTAGATTCTTTAATCTTGGGGGGAGACTGTTCTGCCTCTAATACAGGAACGCTGGTTCCATTTGCCATATTGGGAAAATTTTCATGGAGAATTTGTTCAACTATATCTTCTAGTCTTTTTTCTTTCTCCTTCCCCTCAGGGATTCCAATAATTTTGATGTTGGAATGTTTCATGGCGTCATTTATTTCCCTAATTCTGTTTTCATGGCTTCTAATCTGTTTGTTCCAGGCTTCCTCCTGATCCTTTCTCTCTATCTGTTTGTCCTCCTGATCACTAATTCTATATTCTGTCTCAGTTACCCTAGACTTTAGAGAATTTAGATTAGATTGGAACTCATTAAGAACATTGTGTACATCATCCCTGGTGGCTTTCATTTCTGCCCTAATCAATTCCATTTTGTCATCCATGGCTTTCTCCAACTTAGCGATTGCCTGGATAATTGTTAGCCTGAATTCCATTTCCGATATATTGTCTATGTCCACAGCCTTAGCTCTGTTGCAGAAGGCCCAGCCTCTGAATTTTTCTTCTGTTGGGCATTCCTTCTTCCAGTCATTTTGGTGAGAGATGGCTGAACGGATGTAGCTGAATGTATCAAACATGGTGCAGGCAAGGTGCACCCTGGAATGCTTCTGAGCAATCAAGAGTCCCCACCCAAACAAAAGAAAAAGTCAAGTCGAGAGAGAGAGACAGACAGACAGACAGGGAAAAAAAGAAAGATAAAAGAGAAGGCCCAGCCCAAATGGGCCCCAAGGTAAGATTTATGAAGTATACAAACAAAAACAGACAAACAAAAAGACTGATAAAAGTAGATGACAAGAGAAAAAAAAATATAGATATAGATATAGATATAGATATAGATATAGATATAGATATAGATATAGATATATAAAAACAAAACAAAACAAAACAAAAAAAGAACCTCGTCCAAAAGAACCCCAGGTATAAGATTTATATACTACCAGGACAAAAACAAAGACACAGAAACACTGGCGGGAGAAAAGGATGGGAGAGTGGCTATAAATTCTCAGTGTGGGCGAGGAAGGTTATTTTGATTCTTCCTGGATGTATGTTGATATCTTTGTTAGACTCAACTTTCCTAAGATAAAGGGGGATTAAAAACTGGTTTACCTACAGGGGTAACATTGACTGGGGAAAGAGGATTACCTTGAAGTTTAACTCTATATGAATATTTAAAAATAAAAAATAAAAAAATAAACTAAAATAAAATTAAATTAAATTTTAAAAATAGAAAATCAAAAGAAAAACACAGATATATGTATCAAAAAGTTCAGGTTGAAAGGTTATTATGGAATTTGATGTACTGGACATCTCACTGTGATGATAAGTAGGTCAAAAATTATCTATAAAAAATGAACCAGAATAGTGGGAATGAATTAAAAATAAAAGTTGTATCTATGAAGTAGTGGTGGTTCTACTCTTGTCTTTTGTTGTTGTTGTTGTTGCTGTTGTTGTTGTTGGTTTTCTGGGGGAAGGGCCTGCCATGTTGTTTTTCAGGCACTGTTTCCTGAGTTAAGTCCTCCTGCCCCCATCAAGGGGGTGGGCTCTGAGGAAATTGGTTTTTCAGGCTTTTGTTCTCTGGAGGTTTTTTTGTTTGTTTGTCCATTTGTTTTCTCTGGCCTTGGCAGCTTTTGATGGTTTTTGGAGGTTTAGAGGAAAGCAAACTGCCCCCAGACCTCCCTCTCAGAGTGAAGCCTCAGTCTGTTCCCCTCTGGGTGCTCCAGAACACATAAATTCACCCTGGGCTGCTGGCAGAGCACATTCCCAGTCTCAGTCTCTGGGGACACAGGAACTCCTGCTTGTATGCAAAATCACTATAGCCTTGGCTGTCTGGGCAGCTCCAGACTGACAGAGAGGTTCCAAACAGCAATAGCGCACTAAGATTTTCCCTCTGCCCAGGGCTGGGAGTGCTCAGACTCTCTGGTCTGAGAGAGAACTGGCTGACGCTTGTATGCACCTCTCTCAGGGGTAAGTGTAGGACGCAACTCAGACTCTGGTAGCACCTCAGGGAGAGTGTAAAAGGATGTGGTTCTGCCAGTCTGGTAGCACCTCAGGGAGAGTGTAAAAGGATGTGGTTCTGCCGCTGGCGCCTGCCGGCAACTCTCTCAGTGGGAGGTGTGGGGTGCCACTCAGACTCTGGTAGTGCTGCAAGCAGAGAGTGCAAAACGCTGCATTACTGCTGACTGGTGAGGTTCCCTGCCCCCATGGGAGCTGTCACCCAGATGCCCTCAGGCACTCTGGCAGCCCAGGGACCAAGACCTTGTTTCTTCCCTGCACTCTCTCTGGCTCAGTGCCATGGGTGGCTGCCCTGGGTCCAGGGACTCAAGCCCCTGTCCCCAACAGCCCGGATTCCCACAATCTCCCCCCAGGATCCTTTACTCTCTTTGAGTGCCCCCAACCAGACTCCAAGTCAATGCTGGTCCCCAATCCCAGGGCACTCTCACATTGGGGTATCATTTCCCAATGGGTCACTTCTGGTGACTCCCTTCCCCTTTTGTTTATCTTTCAATATCAGTCCAATGTTCCCACTCAGCTTTACCTGCCCACTGGTGTCTTCTGCCCCCATAGAGATCCAGAAGTGTATATTCTAATCTCAGGCTGATTTCATGGGTGATCAGAGTTTTTTGGTAGGTAATCAGCTCACTTTAGGGTACAGGTTGAAAGGGGTCTTCTACTTCCCCGCCATCTTGTCTGCTGATGAGCATTTTAAAAGAGGTTTTCTCTGCCTTTTAACATTGAACTCAACCTTCATCTTTTATACATAGTGTCTTTAGTTCATAGGACCACTGAATTTTAAAGTTTGAAAGTTGCTTAGAAATCCTCTAGTACAATGCTCTTGTCTATATATGATGAAATCAAAACTCAGAAATTTAGTGATTTATTTAAAACTACAGAGTCAGTGGGAAAACAGTGACTAGAACCCCAAGCCTCCTTTTTTTTAAAATATTTTATTTATTTATTTGTCAGAGAGGGTGAACACAGGCAGACAGAGTGGCAGGCAGAGGCAGAGAGAGAAGCAGGCTCCCTGCTGAGCAAGGAGCCCGATCGGATCATGACCTGAGCCGAAGGCAGCGGCTTAACCAACTGAGCCACCCAGGCATCCCCCAAGCCTCCTTTTTGATTCCCAACCCATGTTCTTGCCACTGCACCACACAATTTCATTTGATGTCTCTTTTTCTCAAATATTATATCATATATTCATTCATTCCTTTGCTTATTCATTCAATATATATTTATTGGAGACATTTGTTTTCAGAAAATAGGTTAAGAACTGGAGAAAAAAGTGGAATGGATATGGTCCCTGCTATTATTAATGACATTATCTTTCTTATTCATTTGATACACTTTATCAGTAATTTGTACTCTTGAAGAATCTTCAGTATATGTATGTTCTATTCACAATGAAACTACATACTTCTTTAATATAATGATTTTGTTTTAATGTTTTTGTTCTCCAAAATCCCTAGAGAATATGTGTGATTATCCTAAGAACTTAAGGATATTTAATAGTTGTAGTCTCTCTTTACAAAAATTGGCAGTAACATCCTAGTTATTGTGAACATTAAAACTGTCCGTTAGGCAGAATCACCCCCATGTAAATAGAACTCTCCTTAATGGAGAAATTTTGCCCTAGTACAATGTTCTGCACATAGTATTCATAAAATATTTTCTTGGTAACATTGCCAGTGAAACTTCAAAAAAATTTCATGGGTAATATAAGAACTCACAGAATGAAGAGTGAACTGAAAATTGAACCTTATGAGAAATAAATAAAAATAAAACAGTTCACTAAACGCTATTGCTAGCAGTACAATATTTAAGAGCAGTGGTATATTCACATTGGCTCGGGCTCCTTACAAAAACTGATTTGTAATTTGAATTTGAATTTTTCTTCTTTTAAATTTTAAAAAGCCCTAAATATTCTGTAATTACACCTTTCAAGCTTCTGCTTCAAACTTTCCCTTTACTATTCTTTTCACTTGTGTTTTGGAGGAAGTTATGTCTCAACATCTTTCCAAGGAGAAGCAACATCTGTACCAATAAACTTGTTCTCTAGAACTTTCTCAAAAGAATCAGTATTACTCTTAATAATTTAACTATTCTAAAAGGGAAAAGAAAGAGTCAACATTGATGATCACTTTTCACAATTGTGTACTCTAATATAGAATGTATGTTCATTTCTAACTACTTCTCTGTAAATATTATTCAATGTTACACTGATTCTACAAAATATATATAGTAAATGTAATTGTTCTTATTTTACAGGTGAGGAAATTTGGGTCACAAAATGTTAAGTGATTTGTCTACAAACACAAATGGAATCCAGAAAATCTGAAAAATGCCAAAAAGAGCATATAAATATTAGTTTCTTGACTATAAATTCAGCGGTCTTTTCATCTGCAACACATTTGTGATCATATCCTCTAGTTTCTTAATTTCTCATCATTTTTAGAGCATTGCTAACTTCCCCTCCCCTAAAAATATGTTCAAATGTCACTATCAAGAAAAGTAAACAAATAAACTTACACTCTGCCTGCCTTCCTTTAAACTCCCATTTTTTTCTCCACTTCATTACAAAGTATATGAAAGAATATTCTTTATTTTTCACCATTCGGTCATTCCTAAATTTATTACAATATAACTTCTACTCCATAACTCTATTAAAGGTGCTTTCAATAATGTCACCAATTTTTTCTTAATCATCAAATTCTATGGACTCTGCATAGTTCTCTTAATATCCAGCCTCCCTACAGCATTTGAGGCAACCATACGCTTTCTCTTATTCAAATATTCTCCTACCTTGACTATCATAAAATCACATTTCCAAGTTTTTTTTCTATATTACTTTTGCATTGTATCTATTTTCTTTAACTCTTTCTTCTCCCACTATCTATCCTTTAAATGTAGGCAGAATTCAAGTTTCTGCCTTTCTTGAAAGTTGTCCTTCCTTTCTTTAGATGCTGTCATACTCTCACATGGCTCCTATCATCACCTCTCCACAGACAAATGTAGATATTCCTAGGTTTTTACTTCTATATATATGTTTCATGTTTATCCATGAATAGTTAAAAATAAATGTTTTTTGCAGTTCCTAGAACTCACCTTTCTTCCATCTAAAATCTGTTCCTTTTTTTGTGATGTTCATGTAAATTATTATCAATCTTATTTCAGTATGGTTTCTAAGACCTATTTCCATTACCTCTGCAATTTTTTCAAGTCCATGTAAAAGCTATGCTCCCATAGATTTAATTCAGGCCCTTAACAACTCTGAACTATGCCATCTATACAATAGGCATAATATTACTTCTCTTACAGGACTACTATTGGCTCAAACTAAGTGATACATGCAGAAGATCATTAAAACTATTGAGAAAAATCTGATATAATTTATGGATTTTAACCTTTATATTGATAGTTCCATTATTTTCTTTTTGTTGTTGTTGTTGTTAAAGAGTTTATTTATTTATTTCACAGACAGAGATCACAAGTAGGCAGAGAGGCAGGTGGAGAGAGGGGGGAAGCAGGCTCACCACCAGGCAAAGAGCCCGATGTGGGGCTCGATCCCAGGACCCTGGGATCATGAGCTGAGCCAAAGGCAGAGGCTTTAATCCACTGAGCCACCCAGGAGTCCCAATAGTTCCCCTATTTTCAATAGAAAATTTTAATAAGATCATTATAATTTTCTTCAGGCATGAATTTGAATCAAGTTTCCTTAGAGAATGAATCCAGTGGCTTATCCACCATCTGCTTCAATGTAGTTTCCTATATACATACTGCTAATTTCTATTAAGTGATTACAAATTTCTTCTGTGAATCACTTAGTGATTACTTTTTTGGGGGAAACTATTCCTGAAAAAAGCTAATTATTGAAATCACTGAAGAAAATAAAGACAAAATTAGATACCTCAGAAGTTGATTTCTTATGTATGAAAGTTTGAAAAAAAATTTTGATGTAATTATTAGGTAAAAGAAGAAATCATATAGATATTAGTATATATATATACACATACATATATATATAGAAAGATATATATATATAGAGAGAGAGAGAGAGAGAGAGAGAGAGATAGAAAACTAAACAATAAAATAAACAAGTTCCATTCCCCTAAAGTATGTAGACCGCTCTTCAGAATGGAGACATTTCAGAGGGGGTACAAGATGGTGCAGTAAGAGGACCCTAATCTCACTCTGTCCCTTGTTTACAACTAGATATAAATCACATCTAAGTAAATAAAAGAGAGAGCAATCCAAAAACTGGCAGAAAAACTCCACAACTAAATGTAACAAAGAAGCTCCATCAGAGAGATTAGTCACGGCAGAAAGGGTGGTCAGGAGCTGCCCACAGGAGGGAGGGAGCTGCAGTCATGGAGAGGGGAAAACACCAGGGAGCTCACATGGGGAAAATTAATCCCTATTTTTTTATTATTATCCCTGGTTTTGGAAACCAGAGAGGCTGAATTCCAGAAATCTGTATAACCAGTAGGATTTGGAACCTGGAGCCTTAATGTCAGCTGACTTAACACTGAACAAGCTAGAAGTAACAGTGAGAGTTGGGTATCTATTTTAAAGACACAGCAGCCCAAGTAGAAGCACACAGAATTAAGTTTGCACAATGCCTGAGACAAATGGGAGACATATCTATTCATACTAATTTCTAAGACTACTGAGGGACTTCTCTGGGAACAAAAGAGCTGACGGGAACCATTTTCCTCTCCCAGCCCCCAGCATAAACACAGAGCCACACCAGGGAGGCAGCACTGCATAGACATTTATTACTTAATGTGTTAGCAGTATGCCCCACCCAGGAGTTTTCCTGAGGACTCACCCAAACCAAGCCTGCCAGCCATGGCCCTGCCTTAGTGCAAATTTTGTTCACAGTGTGCATGTCTCACCTAGTTGCTGCTTCTGACAGCCACACTTCAGGGATCTGGCGTAGAACGAGTGTTTCAGTGCAAATTTTGCTAACACCACACACCCTTCCCAACAAATTGGGTGCACAGACTTTGTGCACCCCAGTCATCACACTCCATGCTCACCCATCCCATACAGATACCTTGCACTGTGCCTAGCTGCTGTGGGCACAGAGGTCATGCACACAGACACTATGCACCTCTGTTGCATGCTGCACCCAGCTACCACCATATTTTGGGAAATCTGCCTAGGACTACTGGCTCAGGGACAATTTTGATAGTGACAAGGATGCATTCTGCCCAGTCAGGTTGGGTGCAGACACCACACACCAGGTTCAATTGCTGCTCCATCCTTGCCACTATCTCAGCCACATATCTTGTCCCATGGACACTGCTGCTAACATGTGTAATGACCCTGGACATCAAGGAGCATACAGAGATCCTGGTTAGGACTAGTGACTCAGAGCAACTTTTACTAATACCTCCATCCCAAACTTGGGTCCTCCTGTAGCCATGCCATCTCAAAGCTGGCCTGCCTGGGTCTCACTAACATCAAAGACTTCAAGAACAGTCCACAACAAGCAAAGAGTCATTGCAGGCATCTGGACAGAAAGAAAAAGCAACTGCAAAATACAAACAAAACACATAAGAAATTCCATTGAAAAGCTGGGTTCTGATGAACAGGGTACATTGTACTGCAGGATACTAGAGGCCTATTCATTATACAACCACTACTTTCAAGAGCAGACTGCTTAGACAACTTTTGTAACACACACAAATAGAGAGTTAGGCAAAATAAAGAGACAGAGGGATTCATTTCAAATGAAATAATACTACAAAATCACAGCATGAGTCTAAGCAAAACAGAAATAATCAATATACCAGAGAGAAAATTTAAAATAATGATCATTATTTTAAATAAAGATACTCACTGGATGTGAGAAAAATTAGAGGACACCAGTGAGACCCTTAACAGAGAGATAAAGAATAACACATCAGAGATTAAGAACTCAATAAATGAAACTAAAAATACAATAGATGAAATAAACAGTGGGCTACAGAAAGCAGAGGAACATATCAGTGACCTGGAGGATAGTGTAATGAAAAGCAGAACGCTGAACAGATGAGAGATAAACAAATGTTGCATAATGAGAATAGACTTTGAGAACTCAGTGGCTTCATCCAGGATAATTACATTTACATTATAGGGATACCAGAAGAAGACAGAGAAAAGGGGGCATAAAATGTGTTTAAAGAAATAATAGCTAAAACCTTCCCCAATCTGAGGAAGAAAACAAAGATCCAAATTCAGGAGACACAGAGATCTTCCAACAAATTCAACCACAACAAGGACACATAGTAATTAAAATGGCAAAGAAAAAAAGTGACAAAGAATGTTAAAAGTTGCAAGAGAAAAGAAGACAGTTATATACAAAGGAAACACATAAGGCTCTCACCTGATCTTTCAGCAGAAATGAAACAAGTTAAAAGACAGTGGCATGATATATTCAAAGTGCTAAAAAGGAAAAATCTGCAGCCAGGAATACTCTAACCAGCAAGGTTTATATAAGTTAGAACAGAAGGATAAATAGTTTCTCAGAAAAAACAAAAACTAAAGGAGTTCATGGACACTAAACTAGACCTAAAAGAGATATTTAGGGGGATTCTTTGAGTAAGGAGGAAATACCATATGTGAGAGTTTAAATGGTAGAAAACACAAAAGTAGTTAAAAAAAGTATTTCTGTAAAAATCAGTAAAGGGACTCATAAAACAAAAGAATGCAAAATATGACACCAAATATCTGACTCATGGAGTAGAGAAGAGTAAAGAATGAGTTCAACAGCAAGCAGCCATCAGCTTAATATAGACTGCTATATGCAGAAGATGTTATATATAAACAGAATGGTAACACTGAATAAAAAAACTAATATCCATATGCATATAGGATATGAGCATGAATATATGTACAAAAGTCCTTCAGAAAGAATTTACCTTCCTTTTATAAACACCAAAACTCAACTGTGTCTGTAAAATCTTTTTGCTAATATTTTCATTGTTGACTCAAATTTACACCTTCATGTTTGAGATATGCTACTAGGACTATCTATGCTTGTAGACTTTTGTCAATTTCCTCTTCCCCCCTCAATAAAGCAATCAACTCTAAAAAATATTGTGACCCTTTCTATAAAATGTTCATGAAACATCATCATATTCAGCTTATACAGACATTAATTTATCCCCTACAAACAAGGAATTTCTATTTTGTAAGAATTAGTTTGTCTTTCAGAGTGCAATAAAATCTGGTGTAAGAAACAAACAAACAAATTTTAAAAATAGAAAGACAACTCGAGAGGAGGAGTTAAAATGACAGAATAGTAGGAAAACCCCAGGCTTGCCTTATCCCTCTAACACAGCTAGATCAACATCAAATCAACTAAGAAATTGATCTGAGGATTAAGTAAACAATCTGCAAAATAGGAGAGAACATGGTAGATGTGAGGTTCAGAAACATGAATTGGGGGCATCTGGGTGGCTCAGTCAGTTGAACTTCTGCCTTCAGCTCAGACCATGATCCTATGGTCCTGGGAACAAGTCCAGCATCAAGTTCCTTGCTCAGAGAGGAGGCTGCTTCTCCTCCTGCCAGCTGCTCCCCTTTCTCTCTCTCTCTCTCTGCTCTCTCTGACAAATAAATAAATAAAATCAAAAGAAAGAAAGAAAGAAAAAAGAAAGAAAGAAAGAAAGAAAGAAATGTGAATTGCAAGAGACAAAAGCCGTGGTGCCACAGAGGGGTGGGGATGCTGTTGGTGGAATGAAGTCAGGGATAGAGGGAGAGGGTGGTAAGGAGAGCAGCACCTAAGGTTTTCACCCCAGGCCCGATTCAATAGAGATCCATCCCCTGGGTCCCATGAGGAAAAAAAAAATGCTCCCCTTCCTGGAGTGCATTTAGAAGTGGGTATTTTCTCTCCAAGGACAAAGAATGAATTGGGCATTATTGAGTGGCCATTTAACAGCAGGGGACAGATGTGCATGCAGAGGACTGATAACCTGGTAGCAGCTTTTTGCTGTTTCAACATAAACTCCAGGCACTCATGCAAGCATGCAACTGCTTTTCTGGGACAGAGAGGGGAAAGGCACAGGAATGTGAGGCTCTCCTCCAGGGGAAGGGAGTGGGTCCACACGGTGACAGATACTTTAACATTTATTGTTTTGAATCCCAGTCAACAGCCAGAGATAAAACACAGGAAAACTGTGACATGGTGTGTGCCAATGGCCAGGCTCAGACAGATTGAAGGCAGGGATCTGATAAAAGCCTGGATGCAGAAGAGAATATTGGTCACTTTTCTGTGAAGGCCTCCTGAACAGCAGAGGCCATGGGTTCCCCTCCACAGGGACAAGAGTGTTGAATGACACCATCTTCCATCACCCCCAACCCCACCCGACCTCCACCCACAAGCATGGTTGGACTTCAGAGACAAACATAGTGCCTCCAGTGGAGGCTGGAGACCCTTACAACAAACCCCACCCCCCCTACACCCAGAAAAGATGTTTGTATTAAGGTGGGTTTGATTGTGAGGCAGCACAGCAGGCTTCCCCCTCAGAAGACCAACAAAGACCCTCCACATGCATCAAGAGTGCTCCGAAGTGTCACCTTCAGTTCTGTGGGAAATAGGACCAGGGTTTTGTTTTGTTTTGTTTTTCTCTCTTTTTTTCTTTTATTTTAATTTTTCTTTTTTTTTTCTTTTCTTTTTTTTTTCTTTTTTCTTTGTTATCAGGCTTACAGGGTTTTTTTGTTTTTGTTTTTGTTTTTGTTTTTGTTTTTTACTTTTTATTCATTTGTCCACTTTTTTGTTTCCTTTTCTCATTTTTTTAAATCAGTCTTTAAGTTTTTCCTTTTTTTTCTTCCTTTTTTTCTTTCATTTTCGTTAGAATCAGTCTTATACATTTTTGTTTGTCTGTTTGTTTGCTTTCTTGTTCCTTTTCCTTTTCTCTCTTCTTGGATAAGGACTTTTTTTTTTTTTTAACTCAGGCTTAACAAAAAAATCAAAGCAAACCTAGGTAAAGGTCTAAATACTCCCCACTGCAAGCACAGAGGAACTCTACAGAGTACTGACCTGGAAGAAAGAGCAGCCAAAATACAACAGAGTGCACACAGCATTTTTTAATATAGTATTACTCTTAGGAGCAGGAAACCTAACAATACAAAAGACAGAAACCTATACATAATGACAAGAAAGAGGAATTCTCTCCAAAAGAAACATCAAAAAGTATTCACAGCCAGGCATTTGCTCAAACAGATATAAACAATGTATTTTAACAAAAAATAAAAAAAAAAAAAAACAGTCCTGGGGCACATGTGTGGCTCAGTTAAAGTTTCTAATTATTGGTTTCCTCTCAGGTCACAATCTCAGAGTTTTGAGAATGAACCCAACATCGAGCTACGCACACAGCATGGAGTTTGTTTGAGATTCTCTCTTACTCTCTCTTTGTCCCTCCCACTCATTCTCTCTCTCTCTCTCTCTCAAATAAATAAATAAAACTTCAAATGAGAAAATGAACAACAGTCATAAGAATATTAGCTGGGGTTGGAAGAAGAATTAAAGCAACAGAAAAACCCTGGTTACAGAGATAAAAGATCTATAACTAGCCAGGTTGGAAAAAATGCTATAACTAAGATGCAAAATCAACTGTATATAATCACAATAAGTATGAAAGAAGAAGGAGAATGAAGAGTGGATACAGAATATAAAATCATGGAAAATAAGGAAGCTGAAAATAAGAGGGAAAGAAAACTATTTGATCACAAATAAAGCCAAAATCCACCATAAAAAGGGAAACAATGACATGTAGAGCAGAAATCAAAATATAAAAATCAAAAATAAAAGTAGAATAATCAATGAAACTAGGAGCTTGTTCTTTGAGAAAATTAACAAAATTGATAACTCCCTAGCCAGAGCGATAGTAAAGACAAGAGAAGGGACACAAATAAATAAAATCAATAATGAAAGAGGAGAGATGACAACCAACACCACCAAAATACAAACAATTATAAAAGAGTAATATGAGCAAATATATGCCAACAAATTGGGCAATCTGGAAGAGATGGATAAATTCCTAGAAACATGTAAATGACCAAAACTGAAACAGGAAGAAATAGAAAATTTGAACAGACCCATAATTAGCAAAGAAATTGAATCAGTAATAAAAAAATCTCACAAAAGTGCTTGCTTCGGCAGCGCATATACTAAAAATCTCACAACAAACAAAAGAGTCCAGGACCAGAAGGATTCGCAGGGGATTTCTACCAAACATTTAAAGAAGATTTAATACATATTTTTCTGAAGCTGTTTCAAAAAATACAAATGGACGGGTGCCTGGGAGACTCAGTTATGATTCCAGGGCCCTGGGATCAAGCCCCGCATAAGGCTCTCTGCTCAGCAGGGAGCCTGCTTCCTCCTCTCTTTCTGCCTGCTTCTCTGCCTACTTGTGATCTCCATCGGTCAAATAAATAAATAAAATCTTTAAAAAAATACACATAGAATGAAAACTTCCAAACTCATTTTACAAGGCCAACATTACCAAAACCAGACAAAGTCATCACTAAAATGGAGAGTTGCAGACAAACATCCCTGATGAAGATGGATGCAAAAGTTCTCAGCAAGATGCTAATCAAATCCAACAGTATATTTAAAGGATTATTCACCATGATCAAGTGATATTTCTTCCTGGGCTTCTGGGGTGGTTCAACATCCACAAGGCAATAAATGGGATACATCACATTAATAACAGAAAGGATAAGGACAATATGATCCTCCAAAAGATGCAGAAAAAAATGATTAAATGCAACTTTCTTTCCTGATAAAAACCCTTAACAAAGTAGGGATAGAAGGAACCTACCTCAACATCACAGACCCTATATGAAAGACCAGCAGTTAATATCAAAAATTGAGAACTTTCCCCTAAGTTCAGAAACATGAGAAGGATGTCCAGTCTCACCACTATTGTTCAACGCAGTAGTGGAAGTCCTAGCACCAGCAATCAGACAACAAAAAGGAATAAAATACATCCAAATGGGAAGAAGTCAACTTTTCACTCTTCACAGATGAAATGATGTTCTATTTTAAAATCCCAAAAGGGGGACGCCTGGGTGGCTCAGTTGGTTACGCGGCTGCCTTCGGCTCAGGTCATGATCCCAGCATCCTGGGAACGAGTCCCACATCAGGCTCCTTGCTCAGCAGTGAGCCTGCTTCTCCCTCTACCTCTGCCTGCCACTCTGTCTGCCTGTGCTCACTCCTGCGCTATCTGACAAATAAATAAAATATTTTTAAAAAATCCCAAAAGACCACCAAATCTTTGCTAGAACTGATTCATGAATACAGAAAAGTCTTAGGATATAAAATCAATGAATAGAAATCTGTTGCATTCCTATACACCAATAATGAAGCAGGAGAAAGAGAAATCAAGGACTTGATCTCATTTACAACTTCACCCCAAACCATAAGATACCTAGGAATAAACCTAACCAAAGAAGTAAAAGATCTGTCTTATGGAAACTATAGAACAATTATGAAAGAAACTAAAGAAGACACAAAGAAATGGAGAAAAAAAAATCTAAGCTCATGGGTTGGAAGAACAAATATTGTTAAAGAATTTATTTTTAGAGATGAAAAGAGTGGGCAAGTGGGAGGCAGCTCAGAGGGAGAGGGACAAGCAGACTATGTGCTGAGCTTGGAATCTGAAGCAGGGTCCAATTCCACAACATTGAGATCATGATCTGAGCCAAAATTAAGAGTCTAACACTAAACTAACTGAGCCATACAGGAACCCAGGAACAAATATTGTTATAATGTCCATACTACCCAAAGCAATTTACATATTCAATGCAATCCTGATCGAAATAAAAACCAGTATTTTTCACAGAGCTACAACCAACAATCCTAAAATTTGTATGGAACTAGAAAATAACACGAATAGGCAAAGCAATATTGAAAAAGAAAATCAAGGCTGGAAGCATCATAGTGCCAGTCTTCAAGCTCTATTACAAAGCTGTAATCATCAATTCAGTATGGTACTGGCATAAAAACAGTCACATGGATCAGTGGAACAGAATAGAGAACCCAAAAATAGATCTACAACTATATCGTCAAATAATCTTTGACAAAGTAGGAAATAATACCCAATGAATATTTCTTCAACAAATAGTGATGGGAAAACTAGACAGCAAAATGCAGAAGAATGACACTGAACCACTTTCTTACACCATACAAAAATATAAATTCAAAATGGATTAAAAAACTAAAAGTAAGATAGGACTCCATCAAAATACTAGAGAACACACAGGCAGCAACTTCTTTGACCTTGGCTGCAATAACTTATTACTAGACATATATTCAGAGGCAAGGAAAACAAAAGCAAAGATGAACTATTGGAACATCATCAAGATAAAAAACTTTTGCACAGCAAAGGGAACAATGAAACTGAAAGGAAACTGATGGGATAAGAGAAGATATTTGCAAATGTCTTGTCAGATAAAGGCTAGTATCCAGCATCTATAAATAACTCATCAAACTCAAACTCCAAAAAAGTAAATAATGCAATTTAAAAATGGGAAGAAGACATGAATAGACATTTCTCCAAAGAAGACATCCAGATGGCTAACAGACATGAAAAAATGCTCAACATCACTCATCATCAGAGAAATACAAATCAAAACCATAAGGAAATTAAATATCATACCACTCAGAATGGCTAAAATTAAAAACTCAGGGAACAATAGATGTTGGCAAGTATGTGGCAAGTGGGGAAGCTTCTTGCACTATTGGTGGGAATGCAAACTGGTGAAGCCACTCTTGAAAATAGTATGGAGATTCCTCAAAAGGTTAAAAATAAAGCTAACCTGCAACCTAGCCATTGAACTACTAGCTATTTACCCAAAGAATACAGGTGTTCATTAGAAGGGGCCCATTCACCCAATGGTTATAGAAACACAATCCACAATAGCCAAATTATGGCAAGAGTTCTGATTGAGTGATAAATGGATAAAGAAGTAGCATGTATGTGTGTGTGTGTGTGTGTGTGTATGTATATATATATATATATATATATAACACACTTGAATATTTCTCAGCCATCAAAGAAATGAAATCTTGTCATTTGCAACCTTGTCAATGGAACTAGAGTGTATTATGCTAAGCAAAATAATGCAACCAGGGAAAAACAAATACCATATGATTTTATTCATTCAAATTTAAGAAACAAAACAAATAAACACAGGGGAAATGAAGGAAAAATGAAATAACATTAAAACAGAGATGGTGGCAAACCATAAGAGACTCTGTAGTTAAGAGAACAAACTGAGGGTTGCTGGAGGGAAGGTGAGTAGGGGTTGGGCTAAATGTGTGATGGGTATTAAAGAGGGCACTCAGAAAGAGCACTGGGTGGTATATATAAGTGATGAATCATTAAATTCTATTCCTGAAGCCAATACTACACTATATGCTAACTAACTTGAATTTAAATAAACAAAATATGATTTAAAAGACAAAACTAAAAAAAAAAAAACTAAAATAACAAAAAACATCACTAGATATGCAAAAAATATAGAGTACAGAATGTAAGTATATCACTAAAGAAAACCAACAAACCATGAAAGACAGAACAAGAAGAAATGATCACAGAAGGTTAAAAAACAACCAGAAAACAAGTAAAAATATGGAAATAAATATGTATCTATCACTAATTACTTTGAATGTAAAGTCCATAAAAAGATACAAGAATGACACTATGTAATAATAAAGAGGACAATCCAACAAGAAGATATAATTATAAATATTTATGCACCCAACATGGGAGCACCCAAATACACAAATAAATTAATAACAAAGAAAATAATCAATAATAATACAATAATTGTAGGGGACTTTACACCCCATTTATGTCAAGAAACAATATCCAAAGAGAAAATAAACAAGGAAAAATTGGCTTTGAATGGCACACATATTTAAAACAGTCTGTCCTACAATAGCAGAATACACATTCTTTTCAAATGGATGGGGCCAAAAATGTCTTAAAAATTTCAAAAAGACTGAGGTCATGCCAGTCTTACCAGTCTTACCAGTCTTACCTTTTCTTACCACAACAGTATGGAATTAAGAATCAACCACAAGAAAAAAATCTGGAAAGACGACAAATACTTGAAAGTTAAGGAACATGCTCCTAAACAATGAACAAGTCAACAAAGAAATAAAAGAAGAAATCAAATTTCATAGAAACAAATGAAAAAAAAAAAATACAATAGTCCCAAACCTATGTGGTGCGGCAAAAGTAATCCTAGGAGGAAAGTTTATAGCAATACAGGCTATAGAAGAAGCAAGAACCAAGAAAAATCTCAAATAAACAACCTAACCTTATACCTAAAGGAACTAGAAGAATAATGAACAAACAAAACCCAAAAGCAGCAGAAAGAAGAAAATAATAAAGATAAGAACAGAAATAGATGATATGGAAACTATAAAAAACAATAAAACCGGTCAATGAAACCAAGATCTGGTTCTTTGAAAATACCAATAAAATTGATAAACCTTTAGCCAAAATCACCAAAGAGAAAAAAAGGACTCAAATAAATAAAAAATGAAAGAGTAGAAATAATAACCAGCTCCACCGAAATACAAACAACTGTAAGACAATATTATGAAAAACTAATGCAAAATAATTAGACAACATAGAAGAAATGAATAATTTCCTAGAAACATATAACCTACCAAAAGTGAAGCAGAAAGAAATAAAAAAAAAAAAATTGAACAGACCAATTACCAGCAAGGAGATTGAATGGCAATGAAAAAAATCCCAATAAATAAAAGTCAAGGAACATATGACTTCACAGGCAAATGCTACCAAACATTTAAAGAGGAGTAAATACCTATTCCTCTCAAGCTATCTCAAAAAATAGAAGAAGGAAGACTTCCAAAGTTGTTGTGTGAGGCCAATGTCTCCCTGATACTAATACCAAATAAAGACATCACCAAAAAAGAGAACTACAAGCCAATTCCTCAATAAACATGGATTCAAAAATCCTCAACAAATTACTAGCAAACCGAATCCAACAATACATTAAGAAAATTATTCACCATGATCAATTTGGATTTATTCCTAGAATGCAATGGTGGTTCAATCTTCATGAATCAACCAACATGTTACTTTACAGCAATAACAGGAAGGATAAAAACCATATGACCATTTCAATTGATACAGAAAAAGCATTTGACAAACTACAAAATTCATTCATGATAAAAACTCTCAAGAAAGTAGGTTTAGAGGGAATATACCTCAACATAATAAAGGCCATATATGAAGAACCCACGGTGAACATCATACTCAAATGGGAAAACCATTTTTGGTCCATGACCTCTAAGGTCATGAACAAGACAAGGACATCAACTCTCACCATTTTGTTTCAAAATAGTACTGGAAGTCCTAGCCACCAATCAGACAAGAGGTATAAGAAATGAAAGTCATCCAAATCAGCAAAGAAGAAGTCAAATTTCACTATTTGCAGATGACATGATACTATATGTAGAAAACCTAGAAGACTCCACTAAAAAGCCACTAGAACTGCTAAGTGAATTCAGTAAATTAGCAGGATACAAAACCACTGTGCAGAAATCTGTTGCATATCTATACACTAATAATGAAGCTTCAAAAAGAGATATTAGGAAAATAATCAAATTTACAATTGCACCAAAAATAATGAGATACATTAAAATAAACCTAAGGGCTATACTCTGAAAACTATAAAACTTGTTGAAAGAAACTGAAGATGACACAAAGAAATGGAAAAACATTCCATATTCATGGATATGAAGAACAAATAGTGTTTAAATGTCTATAATACCCAATGTAATCTACAGATTCAATGCATTACATATCAAAATACCAGAAGGGTTTTTCAATGAACCGGAACAAAAAAATCCTAAAATTTATATGGAATGACAAAAAACTGAATTGTCAAAGCAGTTTTGAAAAAGAAAAGCAAAGCTGCAAAGATCATAATTCCAGACTTCAAGATATATTACAAAAACTGTAGTAACCCAATGGAATTATTCAACCATAAAAAGAAATGAAATCTTGCCACTTGCAATGACGTGGATGGAGATAGAGAACCTGTGCTAAGTGAAATAACTCAGAGAAAGACAAATACCACATTATTTTCCTCATGTGTGGAATTAAAGAAACAAAACAAATGAACAAATGGAGATAAAGAAACAGAAGACTCTTAACTATATAGAACAAACTGGTGGTTACCAGAGGGGAGATGCATGGGGGAATGGGACAAATAGGTGATGGGAATTAAGGAGTCACATGTTGTGATGAGCCCCAGGTATAGTACAGAAGTTTTTAATCACTATATTGTACAACTCAAAATAAAATTACACTGTATGTTAACTACCCGGAATTTAAAGAAAAAAAATGTTTTAAGTTGTGATAATTAAAACAGTATAGTACTAGCACAAATATAGACACATAGATCAATGGAAATGAATAGAAAATCCAGAAATAAACCCACAATTACATAGTCAAGTAATTTCTGACAAAGCAGGATAGAATATCCAATGGAAATAACAATCTTTTCAACAAATAGTGTTGGGAAAACTGGTCAGCTTCATGCGAAAGAATGAAACTGGACCACACTACTGGGTATTTGCCCAATAAATATAAAAATAGTAATTCAAAAGCATACATGCACCACTATGTATATTGCAGCATTATTTACAGTAGCCAAATTTGAAGCATCCTGAGTGTCCATTGACTGATGAACAAATAAAGAAAGGGTGAGGGGCGCCTGGGTGGCTCAGTGGGTTAAAGCCTCTGCCTTCAGCTCAGGTCATGATCCCAGGGTCCTGGGATTGAGCCCCGCGCATCGGGCTCTCTGCTCGGCAGGGAACCTGCTTCCCTTCCTCTCTTTCTGCCTGCCTCTCTGCCTACTTGTGATCTCTGTCTGTCAAATAAACAAATAAAGAAAGGGTGATATATATACAATGGAATATTATTGAGTCATAAAAAAGAATGAAATCTTGCCATTTGCAGTGACATGGATGGAGCTAGAGAGTATATTGCTAAGTGAAATAAGTCAGTCAGAAGAAAACAAATATCAAATGATTTCACTCACATATGTAATTTTAAGAAATAAAACAAATGAGCAAAGTTTTAAAAGAAAAGAGACAAGTCAAGAAACAGACTCTTAACTATAGAGAACAAACTTATGATAACTAGAGGGGAGATGGGTAGCGGGGATTAGTGAAGTAGGTAAAGGGGACTAAGACATGCATTTTTGTGATGAGCACTGGAAGATGTATGTAATTGTTGAATCACCATATTGTAAACCTGAAACTAATATAACTGCATGTTAACTCTCTTTGAATTAAAATAAAATGAAAAAAAAAAAGTATGTAGAATTAAATAAGGTAGTACTAAGGTTAAAATGTACCACTTAAAATGATTGGAGTAGAAAAAAAAATTTAAATAGAAGTCCAGTCTTAATAACAATCAGGGAATGCTCATTATAAAATGAAATTTAATACATTATATACTTAACAAATTGGGGATATTTAATAAAGTAAAGAAGAATAAATATGAAGTTATGAGTACCCTCATACGCTCTACACTACCTGTAAAGTGAAAATTGGTACCTGGTAAGAATGCGAGCTGATACACTTAGATAAACTGTTTGCCATATTCTATTAAAGGCCAATTTATACATACCATTTGGACAAACAATTCTGCAGCTACTATATAGAGAAATTCTTGAACATGGACCCCAAGAGAAATGTATAAGAAAGTTCATAACAAGATTATTTGTGATAGCAAAAAACTGACAATAAATCAAATGTTTGAAAGCACACTGGATATATAATTTTTGGTATATTCACAAAACTGAATACAGCACTAGAAATAAAAGAATGAATCTAATAGATAAAATATTAGGTAAAAAATAAAGTTTCTAAAGGATACATTAGGTGTTATTTCATCATATGTAGGTTCAAAACAGAGAAGGTTAAACTGTGTTGTTTAGGAGTTCATATTAAGCAATAAAATTTTAAATAAATACAAGTCCTATATATACATTATCATGGTAGTGATAATATCTAGAAGGCAGAGATGAGACTGATCAGGGATGACTTACACAGAGGACTATTGGAGGTGCTAGTTTTCTATTTCTTGATCTGAATACTGGTTACTTAGTAATTATTCATTAAACTGGATATATATGCTTTTATAGTTCTTTGTAGTTATATCTTAATCCAAAAAAAATGGTTGAAAAGAAGGAAGTCTCAGAATTAATGAACTAAGCATGCAACTTAAGATGTTAGAACAAGAACATCAGAATAAAATATAAACATAGAAGGAAGGCGATAAAACTAAAATCAGTAATTAATGAAACATAAGACATAAAATGGAGGTGATAATGTCAAAATGTGCTTCTTAGGAAAAACTAAAAGAAGAAGACAAAGTTTTGGCAAAATTAATCAAGAAGTAACAGAATAAAGTTGCTATACTAGGAATGGAAAAGTGGGCATTAATCAGGTATAAAAAATGAAATACATAAAAGGAAAGTACAAACTATTATGCCAATGAATTTGAAGGCAACATGACATGAATAAATGCTTAGAAGTATATAAGCATCAAAAAAAATAATAACTCAAAGAAAAAAGAAAACTCAAATAGCCTTATAATAATTAAAGAAATTGATGGAGAGGAGGGGTGTAACAAGGACGAGGTGGCTGGGGGATGGACATTGGGAAGGATATGTGCTATGAAGAGTGCTATAAATTGTGTAAGACTGATGAATCACAGACCTGTACCCCTGAAAAAAATGCATTATATGATAATACAAAAATTAAAGAAATTGAATAATTATAGTTTAAAAATATTTAATAAAAGAGAAATCTAGGTCTGGTGACTTTATAAGTGAGTACTACCATATATTAAAGGAACAGACAATTCAAATCCTACATAAATGGTTCCAATAATTTAAAAAAATGGGAACACTCCTATAATTTCATGAGATGGACACCAAAAAAGTCAAGTACTGTATAAAAATGAAAAATTATAAACTGGTCATGTTCATTAAGTACAAATTGTTATAAAGATCTAATGCAATTCTGAAGGAGAAGTTAAGATGGCAGAGAGGTAGGGAACCTGAATATGGTCTGGTCCCTGGAATTCAGCTGGAGAGTTCTCAAATCATTCTGAACACTTGAGAAATCCATCAGAGATCTGAGAAAAGAATTGGTGCAGTTCTATAAATTGAAAAGTGACCACTTTTCATAAGGTAGAAGGTGCAGAGATATGAATCTGGGGTGATATATTGGAAGATACACCATGGAGTGGCGGGAGCTCTTAAGCAGGCTACCAGAAAGTCAGCAGCAGAGCACAAAATCAGAACTTTCAGAAGTCTGTTACAGTTGGGGATGTCCCTTGCTTAAAGGTGCTCAGGTGGCAAAGCAAGGAAGAATGCCAGGAAGGGTCTTATGGTCTTAGAATCCTCAGGGTCACAAAAAGAATGCCTGAGTGCAGCAAAGTTCCCAAGTACTGGAACAGGAAGCTAGCTGAATACAGTGAGCCTACGCAATGGCTTTCTGCTCAGCGTTGCACACTTTGACCACCATTCTCTGCTCAGGGTCCCAGCAAAAAGCAGAAACACAGCAAGAACCCCTTCTATCCCCTGAGATGGATGGCATGAGTCTGCACAGCCAGAGTCATTAATGTTTGGAGACTCAAGACTTGGTCACATGTCTGAGATAAAAATCCTAGGTCATGGGCTGGGTGAACACAGAACTATGACAGAAACCAAGGAGACAAAAGTGTTTGACTGCTTTTCTGTGAGGTCTCACTGATGTTGGAGGACATGAACATTCAGCTCCAGGGCCAGAGAGCAGGGTGCCAACATTTTCATCTCCACCATCACCACTGGTGCTGAAAGACTTCAAGAAGCACAACGCCACATAGTGGAATCTGGAGCAGCTTACACTGACCCCAGCCCCCGATAAGGGAGATAGAGTTCCACCAGGACAAGACCACCTGTGAATCAGGGCAACAGCACTCTCATCTAGAAGACCAGCAGGAGCAACAAGCTAACACCAAGTTTACTGATCATAGAGAACGGCAAAAGTTCAGCTCTTGAGGAAAAAAGTATATAGAATTTGTATTTTTGTTTGTTTTTAATTATAATTCTTTAGACTTTCAGTTTTATTTTCTCTCAGCTATTTCCTTATTTTATCAATTCCATTTTAATTCTTTTTTTTAATTTTTGTATATTTTTATATTTTATTTTTTTGTTTCCTTTGACTGTATTTCATTTTATTTTGTGTAGACATAAGTTTTTCTTTCTTATTTTGAGATCTAGTTTCTTTAAACAAACAGACCAAAATACAGCCAGAATCTAGTTTATTGTTCTGTTCTGTCTTACTTCTGTTTAACGTTTTCCTATTTTGTTTTGTTTCTGTTTTATCCTGGTTTGTTTTGTTTGTAATTTTTCTGTTGTTTCTGTTGTTACAATTTTTTAAATCTTTTCTCTCTCTTTCTTCTAATCTTTTCTGGACATATGATAAGACAGAGAAACTCACCCTAAAATAAAGAACAGGAGGGAGTACTCACTACCAGGGATTTAATCAATATGGATATAAGTAAGATGTCAGAATTAGGATTCAAAATAATGATTATAAAGATACTAGTTAGGCTTGAAAAAAGCGTAAAAGACAATAAGGAATCCCTTATTTGCAAAATAAAAGAACTAAAATCTAATCAGGCCAAATTTAAAATGTTATTACTGAGATGCAGTAAAAAATAGAGGCTGTATGGGGCACCTGGGTGGCTCAGTAATTAAGTGTCTGTCTTCAGCTCAGGTCATGATTCCAGGGTCCTGGGATCAAGCCCTGCATCAGGCTCTCTGCTTGGCGGGAAGCCTGCTTCTCACTCTCCCACTCCTCCTGCTTGTATTCCCTCTCTCACTGTCTCTCTCTCTCTGTTAAATAAACAAATAAAATCATTTAAAAATTAGAGGCTGTAACTGTTAAGATAAACGAGGTAGAAGAGGGAGTCAGTGATGTAGAAGACAAAATTATGGAGAATAAGAAAGCTGAAAAAACAGAGAAAAACAACTATTGGATCATGAAGGGAGAATTTGAGAAATCATCGATACCATAAAATGAAATAATATTCAAACAATAGGGGTCCCAGAAGAGGAGGAGAGGGAGAAGGGAAACACAAAACATTTACTTGAACAAATTATAGCTGAGAACTTCAATAATATAGGAAAGGAAATATGCATTCAAGTCCAAGAGACACAGACAACCCCCTTAAAATCAATAAAAATAGGTCAACACCTCAACATATAATAGTGAAGTTTGCAAATTTCAAAGACAAAGAGAAACTCCTGAAAATAGCTCAAGACAAAAGGCCATTAACCTAAAAGGATAGAAATGTAAGGCTTGTGGCAGACCTGTCCACAGAGACCTGGCAGGCCAGAAAAGGACTGGCATGGTATATTCAGGATGTTAAATGGGGAAAATATGCATCCAAGGATACCTTATCCAGCAAAGCTGTCATTCAGAATAGAAGGAGAGATAAAAGAGTTTCCAGGACAAACAAAAACTAAACGAATTCATGGACACTAAACCAGCACTGCAAGAAATATTAAAGGGAGCCTTTGAGTAGAAAGAAAGACTCCAAAGTAACAAAGACAAGAAGGGAACAGAGACTATTTAGAGGGATAACGACATTATGTGTAATAAAATGACACTAAGTTCAAATCTTTCAATAATTATTTTGAATAAAAATGGATTAAATAACCCAATCAAAAGACACGGTATCAGAAAGGATAAAAAAATAAGACACATTGAAATACTGTTTATAAGAGACTGATTTTAGACCCAAAGACCTCCAGATAAAAAGTGAGGAGGTGAAGAGCCATTTATCATGCTAATGGACATCAAAAGAAAGCTGGAATGGCAATCTTTTTATCAGAGAAACTAGATTTTAAACCAAAGACTATAAGAAGAGTTGAAGAAAGTCACTATATCACAATAAAAGGGTCTACCAAATAAGAAAGTCTAACAATTATAAATATTTATGCCCCTAAATTGAGGGCAGCCAAATATAAACCAATTAATGGCAAAATTAAAGAAATACCTTGATAATCATACAATAATAGCAAGGGACACTAACACACCACTCACAGCAATGGACAAATGATCTAAGCAGAGGATAAACAAGGAAACAAGGCCTTTGAATAACACACTGGGACAGATAAACTTCACAAATATATTCAGACCATTTCATCCTAAAGCAACAAAATACACATTTTTCTCAAGTGCACATGGGACATTCTCCAGAGAGATCACCCACTGGGTTATAAATCAGGTATCAACTGGTACCCAACAAATGAGATTATTCCTTGCGTATTTTTAGACCACAAGGAGTTAAAACTTGAAATCAATCACAAGAGAAAACTTGAAAGAAACACAAATACATAGAAGTTAAAGAGTATCCTACTAAAGAATGAAGGGGTCAAACAGGAAATTAAAGAAGAATTTAAAAAAATACACAGATAAAAAAGAAAATGAAAACACAACAATTCAGAACATTTGGGCTGCAACAAAGGTGGTTCTAAGATGGAAATATATAGCAATACAGGCCTTTCTCAAGAAATGAGAAAGGTCTCAAATAAACCACTTATCCTTACACCTAAGGTGACTGAAAAAAGGACATCCAATAAAGCCTTAATCCAGCAGGAGAAGAGAAATAACAAAGATTAGAGCAGAAATTAATGAAATAGAAATCAAAAGACCAGTAGAACACATCAATGACATGAGGAGATGGTTCTTCACAAGAATTAATAAGATTGATAAATCCCTAACCAAGCTCATCAAAAAGAAAAGATAAAGGACCCAAATAAGTAAAATCATGAATGAAAGAAGATGAATTACAACCAACACTGAAGAAATACAAACAAATATAAAAGAATATCATGAGCAATTATACACCAACAGATTAGGCAATTGGAAAGAATGCATACATCCCTAGAAACAAATAAATGATCAAAAATGAAACAGGAAGAAACAGAAAATTTGAAAGACCCATAACCAGGAAAGAAATTGAAACAGGAATCAAAAATCTCCCAATAAATGAGTCCAGGGCCAGGTGGCTTCCCAGCAGAATTCTACCAAACATTTAAAGGAGAATTAATACCTATTCTTCTGAAGCTATTTGAAAAAATAGAAATGGAAGAAAAACTTGCAAACTCATTATATGATCCTGGCATTACCTTGATCCAAGAACAAGGCAAGGACCCCCTTAAGGAGAATTATAGACAAATATCTCTGATGAACATGGATGCAAAAATTCTCACCAAGATACTAGCAAAGATGACTCAACAGTACACTAAAAGGATTATTCGCCATGACCAAGTAGGATTTATTCCTGGTCCAAAAGGCTGGTTCAACATCTCCAAGTAAATCAATGTGATACACCACATTAATAAAAGAAAGGACAAGGACCATATGATCCTCCCAATAGATGCAGGAAAGCATTTGACGAAATACATCTTTTCTTGATAAAACCTCTCCAGCCTGTAGGGTTAGAGGGAACATATCTCAATTTCATAAAAGCCATATATGAAAAATCTACAGCGAATATTACACTCAGTGGGGAGAAACTAAGAGCTTTTCTCCTAAGATCAAGAACATAACAGGGATGTCCCCTTTCATCACCATTGTTCAACATAGTACTGGAAGTCCTAGCCTCAGCAATCAGACAACTAAAAGAAATTAAAGGCATCCCAATTTGGCAAAGAAGAAAATTTTTTACTTGTCACAGATGACATGATACTCTATGTTGAAAACCCAAAAGATTCTACCCCAAAACTCCTAGAACTTACAAAGGAATTCAGCAAAGTCACAGGATATAAAATCAATACGGAGACATCAGTTGCGTTTCTATACACTAACAATGAGGCAGAAGAAAGAGAATTGATCCCATTTATAATTGCACCAAAAATCGTTAGATACTGAGGATAAAACCTAACCAAAGAGGTAAAGGATCTGTACTGCTGAAAATGATAGAACATATAAGAAATTGAGGAAGACACAAAAAGATGGAAAAACATTGTGTGCTCATAGATTGAAAGAAAGTTTATTGTTAAAATGTCTATGCTACTCAAAGCAATCTACATATCCATTGCAATCCCTATCAATATACTATCAACATTTTTCAGAGAGCTGAAACAAACAATCCTAAAATTTATATGGAAACCAGAAAAGACCCAAATAACCAAAGGAATATTGGAAACCAAAACCAAAGCTGGAGGTATCACAATTCTGGACTTCAAACTGTGTTGCAAAGCTATACTCATCAAGACAGTATGGTACAGGCAGGAGAAGATTCATAGATCAATGGAACAGAATACAGAACCCAGATATGGACCCTCAACTCTATGGTCAACAAATCTTTAACAAAATTTATACTGCTGTACTGTATTTATCAAAAAATCGTTCAAACCTGTGTTGTTCAATGGTCAACTGTATAATTCTTATTAACAATGAACCATTCCTGCTTAGGCCTCCTAGAGAATTTAGAGCATTGTTTAAATCATGCTGCCATTATAACATATGTAGTCACATATGATTTAATAATGTTACACACAGTTATATTCAATTTTAGATCCTGAATAAAATTAAAGTTCCACTAACTCTATATAGACTCTATATATCACCTCTTTTTTTCTCTCACATAGAACCTAGTATACACTGCAAATACTCAAAATATACTTTGTCTTAGTCATTTATTTTCACTGAAACCCTATATTCTACATTGTTGATTTCTTCTAACAACACTTTAAAGTGCTCCCTATTTTTACCCTATGTAAAGAATTAATAAATATCAGGAAATTGAAGATTTATGAAAAATAGGTCTTAATTTGAATCATTAATGATTCAAAATGGTATGCTAAAATTGGGACATCCTTGAATTATATTCACTTATGTATCTATAGGAATGTGTACTGGGTCTAAATCTTAATCCATAGATTCTCTTTAAAGGTTTTTGTCTCTAGCTTTCTTTTTCCCCCTCAGTGAAATCTTACCTACTCTCAGGAGCAAGAAGTCTTGCTCTGACCACAGTGTTATCACTTTTTTCCTGTTTTCTGTGCTTATGATTGCTTTGGGTGGGCAGGATTAGTGGTGAAAAGAATAGGTCATAAGAACAAGCAAGCACAAAGGGGAATAAATTCTCTGGTTAATGTGGTTAATAATAAACTGTCTTTATTTCTTGTTCTCCTTATTCTTTCTTCTTCATGAAGAAGATTTATTTCCCATTTAGATGCTCCTGCCTAAACATCGTAACACACATGCAATCTATACCCAAAGAAAGTGGAGACTGGATCTCTCTCCTGAATTTCTTTCTACAGAGTGCCAGTATTTCCCAGAAGTTTTCCCTCTCTCAACACTGGATTTCCTTCCACTCCTACTCTGGGGATTTCAGCCTCTTGTACAGAGCTGAAATACACTTTTGAAAAAGCTCACCCAAAAGATCAAGAATAAGCAACTGGGGTGCCTAGGTGGCCCATTGGGTTAAAGCCTCTGCCTTCTGCTTGGGTCATGGTCCCAGGACCTTGGGACTGAGCCCCACATAGGGCTCTCTGCCCAGCAGGGAGCCTGCTTCCCTTCCTCTCTCTCTGCCTGTCTCTCTGCCTACTTGTGATCTGTCTGTCAAATAAGTAAACAAAATATTTTACAAAATGAATTATCAGCTTAGCTTAAAAGCTGTAGGGTGTGTGGGCTAGTTCTCCACCCTGAATCTCCTACCATTCCCTAGTCTTTCTCAGAAGTATTGTCTAGTCTCCTGGCCCTCGCAATCTGTTTCAAGAAGGGCAATTATGGCTGAATTAGGCTAGACTCTTAAGAGATTAGTGATTATTTGCAGTCTACATTGCCAGCTATAGGTTTTCTTTAATAGTAAGATAGTCCTATAAATATGGGAATGCAAAATAGAAGAGTGCTTGCATTTATCCAATCCCTTTAGTGACTGTATTTAAAAGGCTCCTCTTCTCATCCTTGCCTTGCTATGTAGTCCATTAAGTCTTTTTGCAATGCCTCACATGGCTCTTCATGAGCATGCTTTTTTTTTTTTTTTTTAAGATTTAAAGGAGTACCTCCGTTTTGAAAGCCAGAGCTTGTTGTTGCACTGGAGTAACCTCTTCCCTATTCAAGAGGTTCAGTTCTTTTAGAAATTTACTACAAGATTGATCTCAACAGCAAGCTCTAACCAGGCTTCTTTAGGCCTTTTCTTTAAAACTTTTGCTCACTGCCCTGCATCTAAACATGAAATTCAAAGCCTTCTTTCATAAGCTTTGAAACTCGTTGTCTTTACAGCCCACCAGTATTACTTTTGAAATTGTCACTGTCTTATGGAAGTCTACCAACCTCATCACTTTCATGGGCACAAAGTAATATATTGATATATTCTGATGTTCCTGGTTCATGAAAGATCATAAAATAACCTAACTCTGGCCCATTTGCCTAAATAGAGCACAATTTTATTCTGCTACTCCAATGCCATTATGGAATGGGGTGGGAAATGAACTTTTAGATCTTAATGTTCCATGAGCATTATTCAGGAAAGAAGGTGAAAATATAATTCTTCTATGTGTATATGAATAATAAAATATTGCTATTGTTCATTTCTAAATTTGATTATAAAAATAAGAAATAAAGTTGATTAGACTACACTATCATTGATCACATAAGCTTTGAACTATTTTTATCATATCAGTAAAGGCTTAGCTCTAATTGGGCCTTATTTTTTCTCAGTTTCTTTTTATAGCCAAAAGTTTGCATACAATCATCCAGGGTTGGGATTAATGTGGAATGTCCTAAAGTAGAGCAATATTCAATTGCCTAGACAGGAATCAAACCAAATACCTAAGCTTTGCTAATAAATGACCACAAAGGAGACACTATATTTATACAGAAATATTATTTATCCACCTGCCTATTTTTAAAAATGAAATATTTAAAGCAGTTTACTGTGCATGGCACCTATATAAAAGGACTGTAAAGTTGAAGAAAGAAGATAATTACATAAGGAAAGCTACACTAAAGCTAACTACCATAATTCATCATTATATTTTAATGTGTTTCCAAATAGTCAAAGCAAAACTGTAAATATGATTAATTATGCAGTGGTTATTGTTTAATTAAAAATATCAATTCATGGGGCACCTGGGTGGCTCAGTGGGTTAAAGCCTTTGCCTTCGGCTCAGGTCATGATCCCAGGGTCCTGGGATCAAGCCCCGCATTGGGCTTTCTGCTCAGCAGGGAGCCTGCTTCCCCCTCTCTCTCTGCCTGCCTCTCTGCCTACTTGTGCCCTCTGTCTGTCAAATAAATAACTAAAATATTTAAAAAACAATACCAATTCATCTAGGTACATTTTTTTTGCTTTACCTAAAACTAAATGATTAGGGGAATTTTTTATAAAGTTCTGTATATAAGAAGCATTGAACCTAAGAGTCAGTGTTCTTACAGAATAATTTTCCCACTGGCTGTGTTTAAAATATATCCTCAATAACAGCTGGGTATAATATTAAGTTATAATATTGTGAAGGCCTATATTAATAATGTCCAGGTAAGTGGTAACCTAACTTGATTCAGAGTTTTAAGTTCATGCTAATCAGCCATTTCTCTACATTATTTGTTTTATCTCAAATATCAAAAGCCTCGACCTTATGCTTAAATCACTATACTAATGTGAGAAGTCACTATTAGTGGTTTGTCTCTCTTCCTTTGAACTTACAAAACCTGCAAAAATATTAGCTCTTTTTTCTCACAACACAACCTAGGGACAGAGAGTTAATTTCATGCTTTGTGAATGTATCATTTTTAGTATAAAATAAAATGACTCACCTAAAAGTCAGAGGATTGTTACAGACCTAGAAGAATTAGAACACAGGGTTGTCTCACTTTGAACCTGATTATCTTTTCATTATATTTATACATAATTGAAGTGTGTAATAGACAAATGTCCACATGACTTGGGAATAAAAAATTCCCAACAAGATTACAGACATAATATATCCACCAAGTATTATATATAACAAATTTGTTTTATTGCTTAGGGTTTAATTCTACTAGACATAATAAGGTGGTTAATTTCCTTAATTTTTAAGCTAAGAAATTATATATTTTTTCAAATACCAATGTTCAAACTATACTTATAAACAATGCTGTTAAGATTTTTTTTAATAAACAAATAACCTGACAGAAAAGCACCCAGGAAAGACAGAAAGATTCCAAGCATCTGGACTTAATACATTTAGGGTAGGATCCTTGGCTCTTCTCTGTTTTGTGTTATCTATTGTTTAAGAAACACATCTGAAAAATATCCATTAAACAAATTAAATTTCATGCCACCTCTCCATAACCAACAAGGATTCATTTTAAGACCAAATGTTTATTCTGTAAACATAAGAAGCAATACAAAAAGAGGAAAACAAACTTTTAGTACATTGGGTATGGGAAGGATGTACAGTGCCGTATCATTGCTGAACAGACTAAAGAGTTTGAAGATGGATGTGATGCAGGATCATTGAGTGCAATGATCAAGAAAAAATTCTTGAAATATTCTCATTGCAAAGAGGTGTTTTTATTATAGCACAAGGACAGGACACATAGGGATAAAAAGCTACACTGATATTGTGATGAGTGATTGATTATATTGGGTTTGCTGTCCTATAGAGGTGAAGGTGACCTTAAGGCTTCAGGAAATTGAGTCTATAGGTTCCTGGAGGTCTATTATTAAGATTGTGCTTTTCGAGGCAGCTGGGACTGAGCCCTGTGTCAGGCTCCCTGCTCAATAGGGAGTCTGCTTCTCTCTCCCTCTGTCCCTCCTCTTGCTTGTGCTCTCTTTCTCTTTCTCTCTCAAATAAATAAATAAAAATAAAAAAAAGAAGAGTGAGCTTTTCTGCTGTGCCTAGGTGTCTCAGTCTGTTAAGCATCTGCTTTTAGCTCAGGTCTTAATCTCAGGGTCCTGGAATTGAGCTCCACATTTGGCTCCCAGCTCAATGATGAGTCTGCTTCTTCCTCCCCCTGCTCTTTCACTCTCACTTGCTTATGTGTTCATGCACTCTCTCCCCCTCTCAAATAAATAAATAAAATATTTTTTTAAAAGGATGTGCTTTTCTTGTAAATCATTAGGACAGTTACAAACTGTAGTGGAGTTTCATGTCCTGCATGACTGCATTATTTATCAGTTGACCATGTGTTTCTCTCCTACCTTTGTTCTTAGGCAGTCACTAGTGCCTGAAGAATGTTATACATATCCTATCTTAAAAGAGGACGTGGTTTTCAAGGTGTCAGCTCACATTTTGCCCTCAGCTTGCCTTTTGTCCTCTTGTCAGGTGGCTCACATGGTTGCTGCTGCAACTGCCCTTTCTGTCCACTGCAACTCTCTCAAAGAACACAAGATTTCAACCCCTCTGTGCCTGCCTGAGGGCTCACTTGCCTTTCCAGACTAATGGCATGCATTTTTCTAGCTCTTGTAGGTCAGAAAATGTTCATAAAAATGCAGATGGGAAATATTCTCTATAAATAACAAGCTTTCTTTGTTGTGTCCTGTGATGGCAGCCGAAAGAAAAGGAAGTAGAATTTAAACATGCTGATACCAGGTGCCAGGCACTTGAGAAAATAAGGTGTTTTCTCCCAGATTTTCTGGTTTAATACTCAGAGCAAATCTGAAAAGTGAGTGTTATTGTTTCCATTTTGCAGATGAGAAATTCGAGGCTCAGAAATGTTAACTAATGTCAAACTAGTAAATGCCTCAGTAGAATTTAAGTCTATCTGACTCCTCCCATATTTCTGCAGGACACAACAAATCATAATGTCTTCTCAATTCTCTAGGATTAATTCACAGTGAATAGAGGATATGAATTCATTTGGCAAGCCCATATGTCAGTTGAGGTTTGGCTTTCACCTTCCCCTGAACAGAGATGAAGGACAGAAGGAATGGCAGTAGAAGCACTGCCATAGTTGGAGCAGATCTTCAAGAGGAAGTAAATAAAAAAGACAGAAGAAATGATGACTTTCAAGGGTGGATTCAGGTTCTTTTTAAGGGCCTATACCCTGTACAGCTACAGGGGGGTTGCTTTAAGGAAAATAATACAAAATTATAAGTACAAAATTAAATGCAAGGTTTTGGAAGAGCCAAAGCAATAAAGAGCCCTGTAGCTTAAAGATTCTTTAGCTTCAATGTAAATCTGTCTCAGATTACAATATTTAACAATATAAACTTTGGAGGAAAGAGGATCAAGAAGATGTGAACAGAGGTAAAGAAATATAAGGTTATATGCTTCTGGCGTAAAAGAGATAGTTCTGTTTTTAACTTTCCACCTTAGTACAAAAAGAAGAAACACTTAGCAAGAAATTAAATTCTGCCACTTTAATACAAAAAGAAGAAACACTTAGCAAGAAATTAAATTCTGCCAAGTAAAATTGTCCTTTTTCTTTAAGTCCTGCAAACTATATATGAACAACTTGATATAAACTTCAAAGAAATCACCACTACATCTCCTGTATAGACAATCTTCATGGTTGTTGCTGTATGGAATGTTTAAAATTCTTAAGACATTTGAACTACAACCCAGGAAAATCTGCAGTGAGAGCAGACAGACTGCCACTATCTGCTCTCACTGTATTTGAAGATGCTTTGAGCTTGACAGCTAGAAATCTCCACTGGCTAACCTCAGAACTCAAAAACTGATTTATATAATGACTTAATCACTACCCATTGTTTTTCTTTTGTTTCCATAGAAATGCTTCTTGTTTAATACCTGATATCTTGAACCATAGGCCTAATTTTGAAAACACATCTGTCTCACCACCTCTGAAATGAGTTTAACTGAATTGACCTATTGTCAGGACTAAGAATAGTTCAATGAAGTGAAAAAATTTACCAGCTCAACTTTTAATTTGAAGAACTTCCAGGGAAGTTCCAGACAGGGGAACTGTAGGGACTCAGGGCAGGCTGCCTGAAAATTTGCCACTTTCACATCAAGATTATTTTAAGTTAACAGTAATAAAAACCTGGCAGATGCAGGAAAGATACTCTGACTCCTCCATAAATGCTTAAATTTACATTGGAAAGGAGAGGCTGCAACAAGAAAATAAATATTAGCAGGGGCCTCTTTTAGTTGAAGAACTTATAAAAAAAATCCTCTAGAAATTTCCTTTTTCTATAAGCCCCCCAATCATCCTCCAAGCAAATGGCCCACTGACATACATCTGAAAAGTTCCATGGCTAAGGTTTTAATAGATGGTAATAAATGACCTTTCAACAACAATAGCAGCCCCCTCAAGGTCCTGGAAATTGTACTTCCAAAATTCCTTAGAGATTTACACTATCCCTAACCCTCTCCCAGCTTGAAAGTATATAAGGGGCCAATCCCAAGACCACATTGCAGCACTTTCTGTCCACAGATCCTGCCCCTGTGTTTTAATAAAACCACATTTTTGCACCAAAGACATCTTAAGAATTCTTTCTTGGCTGTCTGCTTTGAAACTTAACATCTTTATCATATCACTTTCACCTTCTTGCTAAGGAGTTTTCTCTCCTTTCTGTACTCAGGCCCCTACATTTTTTTCTTGACTCATATAAGCTTCATGTTGCCCCATTGTCCTTGGAATTTCATGTCTATGCAGATTCCCTGTACATACACCTATTAAAATTTATTTTCTCCTGTTAGGAAAAAAAAAGGATGGGCAGAAATGGCCAAACTGCCTCTTCTTTTTCTTGCTTCCAACACTATTCTTCAGTAACAGAGATATCTTCACTTGAGATTACCTCCAATCACCACCCAATATACAAGATGTCTCCAATGTGTTTAAAATATGTTTCCATGTTAAAGTAGGCTTACAGGATCATGGAGGGGGTGTAGGCTAGGACTGCTTTCTGCCCTTAGTAAAGTGTCAACACCAAGATAGTTGAGTCCCTAGAGGAATGTCACTTTGTGTGTTTCAAGACTTGTCATTGGGATATAGGTGGTAAGGAAATTTGATAATTTGTCTTCTGCCTTTGTTTACCATATCAAAAGGAGATGTTTGGAAAAACAAGATTGCTTTATTTTTATGTATGGGCGTAGAATATAGTACAAGATAACAAAAGAAGAAATACAATGTGTTTAACAATAAAAAATAAGGCAGAATGAGTAGAGAAAAAGTATTGGGTACACTTGGGGAAGATGAGGTTATTATGTTTTATGCAGCAGTATCAACCATTCAAAGTATCAATCAATTTAGAAGTCATTTATACATAAAAAGATTACTATTACAGTAATGGAGTAATTGATCTAAGTCCATCAAAATGACTGAAAATACCATCTCTGTTGGTTTTCATTCCAATACTTTGGCCATATAGATAAAACTGGTATGTAGAGGAAAAGTCAGAAAAACTTTGGGGAAAAAAAGATAGATTTGAAAGTATTATGATATAATAGGGTATCCAAAGTGTTACTATGGCCTCTTGAGACCAGTTTTTCTACACACATAACTGAATTGAGATAATTAAATGAGCAGTGTTCTTCAAAGTGGTCACACAGTTAACAATTATGCTTCTATACATTTGTGAAATACTCAATAGAAAGAAACAGAATCTGAGATACACTGCTGTGAGTATTCTCACTGATGGCAAATCTCGTCCTCTGAGGGGGAGATTTGATTTTTTAATATAGCTAAAAGTCATTCAGAGTTAGATCTCATGAACATGGTGAGTTATCAAACTGCTAACAGCACATGGATCAAAAATGAAGTGACTATAAAGTAATGAAACTGATCATTTGATATAGCACAGAATGTAACCTCTAATGAAATTCCAAAGTTTAAAGTTATAGATAACATCATGCTTGCCAGGTTTCCATCCTCTCTGACACTGTCATTTCTAATTCTCCATGTTAACAATTATTCATCAGAAACTGTTAGTTGTGCTGACTGAAAGACAATGATTGGCATGACTTAGCTGATTAAGAACTGTTTGATTCATACAAAGGGGGAAAAATCCCTTCCATATTTGCAGAACTCATCCTAACATAACTTCATAAATGTATATTGCAGATCACAATATAAAACGAAATTAGCTTCATGAAAACACACCCCAAGACTGAAGAGAGGATAGGGAAGAAGAAGAGAAGAAAGGGTGACACAATTTATTTGTTACAGTAATTTTCTAGAATTTGTACTGGGACTTCTACTAGGAATCATGCTAGATATACATTAGGCACTTTAAATACTTTTTACCAGATATCATTCTTGTTACATAGCATACTTAGTTTAATATACTGCTGAAGACTTACAATAAGTCTAAGGGAATTGTATTATTCCCATGTGTGATAATAGAGCTGGGGCACAGAGCTACTGAGTAACCTGCTCAAGGTCTCACAGTAAATAAGTGGCAGAACCAATATAGAGATCACTGTCTGGCTCACTACAAAGCCAATGATCCTTGTAGGATACCATGATGTACATGTCCTCTTACTGTTGGCATCTGGGGCACCAGTTATCTCACTCATTTATTCAGTAAATATTTACTTGCCACCTACTATGTCCTGGCACACTTCTAAATGATGGAGATATAGCAAGAAATGGAATGAAGCCCTACCCATCAGAGAGTTTATATTCTAGTAGGAGAAAAGAGGTAATAACAAGATAAACAGGCAAAAAAAATAGTGTACTGGATAAGTACTATGTTTAAAAATAAAGTGTGGAGCCCCTCTCTTCCTCAGCGCTACGTATGGAAGTGGCAGCCATCTCCTACTTGGCATCATGGCTACCCTCAGACCTCTGGTGAAGCACAAGATCATTAAAAACAGGATGAAGAAGTTCATCCAGCACCAGTCAGGATGATATATAAAACTTAGGCACAACTGATAGAAACCCAGAGGCATTGAGAGTATGATGTGCAGAAGATTCAAGGGTCAGATCATGATGCCCAATATTGGTTAAGGAAGCAAGAAGAAAATAAAGCACATGATGTTCTGTGGCTTATGGAAGTTCATAGTCTACAATATCAAGAAGCTTCAAGTGCTGATAATGTTGAAAAATCTTACATTGCAGAGATTGTTCACAATTTCTCCTTCAAGACTGAAAAGCTATTGTGGAAAGAGCATCCCAGCTAGTTCTCAGAGTCACCAATCCCAATGTCAGGCTACACAGGTAAGAAAATCAATAAACATCTTATGTGCATGTCATATTTGTGTTAATAAAACCATAAAACTATAAATAAATAAATAAGCAAGCAAACAAACAGTAAATAAGGTGGAAAGACAGAAAGAAATCTTTTCCAAATTCTATGGACTGAAGAAGTGACATTTGAAAAAAGGTCTCAAGGAGGTGATGAACAAAACTATGAAGATACCCTAAAGGAGGAGAAATCTAGCACTTAAAACTGAAAAATGCACACCAGATTTCATAACAACACAAAAAATTAATCATAATCTTGAGCTGAAACTTTTTCAAGATGCCATTCTGAGTTCAGGAATCCTTATCCAGTGGCAAAATATAGTTTTAAGGTTTCCATAGAAATAGTGCTATCTGTTAATACTGTATTGTACTTATGATTTGTGGCAAGAATCTTCAGGAATAAACTGTGAGTTGCCAACAAAAGAATTACCAAACCTTTTCTACTGAAAAAAGTTAGGAGTTCTAAAGTGTTAACAAGCAGAATATAAGGAGCACAACAAGAATACACATTTACATTTTTTAATTTTTTAATTAATTAATTTTTTTCCTCCAAGTTTTCATTTAAGTCCCAGTTAGTCAGTACAGTGTAATATTAGTTTCAGGTGTCAAACATAGTAATTTAAAACTTACATACCCATTGCTCATCACAAAACCCCTCTTTAATATCTCATTACCTATTTACCCCCCACCCAGTAATCATCAGTTTCTTCTCCATAGCTATGAGTCTGTTTCTTGGTTTTTCTCTTTCTAGCCCCAGTGTTCATTTGTTTTGTTCCTTAAATTTCACATATTATTGGAATTTTATGGTATTTATCTTCCTCTGACTGATTTATTTCACTTAGCATAATACTTTCTAACTCCAACTCTGTCATTACAAATAGCAAGATTTCATTCATTTTTATGTTTGAGTAAGATACACACACACACACACACACACACACACACACACACACAGCCTCTTCTTTACCCATTCATCAGCCGTTGGACATTTCAGTTCTTTCCATAATTTGACTATTGTTGAAAATGCTGCTATGAACATCAGATGCATGTACCCCTTCCAATTAGCAATTCTGTATCATTTGGGTAAAACTCTAGCAGTGCAATTGCTGGATCATAGGGTAGTTATATTTTAACTTTCTGAGGAACCTCCATACTCTTTCCCAGACTGGCTTCACCAGTTTCATTCCCATCAACAGTGCAATATGTTTCCCCTTTCTCCACATCCTTGCCAACACTTGTTGTGTCTCGTGTTGTTAGTTTTAGCCATTCTGACAGGTGTGAGGTGATATCTCATTGTAGTTTTGTTGTGTATTTCCCTGATGATGAGTAATGTTGAGCATCTTTTCATCAGTCTGGTGGTAATCTCAATGTCTTCTTTTGAAAAATGTCTATTCATGTCTTCTGCCCATTTATTAACTAGAATACTTGTTTTTGGGGGGTGTTGAATTTTATATATTCTTTATGTATTTTAGATACTAGTCCTTTATCAGATATGCCACTTGCAAATATATTCCCCTATTTAATAGGTTACCTTTTATTGATTGTTTCCTTCACTGTACAGAAGCTTTTGCTTTTGATGAAGCCCCATATGTTATTTTTGTTCTTGTTTTTCTTTCCTCAGGAGACATATCTAGAAGGAAGTTGCTATAGCCAAAGTCAAAGTCTACTACCTATGTTCTTCTCTAGAATTTTAATGGGTTCCTGTCTCCCGTTTAGATCATTAACCAATTTTGATTGTGTGTGTGTGTGTGTGTGTGTGTGTGTGTGTGATGTAAGAAAGTAGTCCAGTTTCATTCTTTGCACGTAGCTGTTCAGTTTTCCCAATACCATTTGCTAAAGAGAATGTCTTTTTCCTATTGGATATTCTTTCCTGTTTTGTTGAAGATCAATTGACCATGTAGTTGTGGACTCATTTCTGGATTTTCTATTCTGTTCCATTAATCTATGTCTCTATTTTTATGCCAGTAACATAGTGTCTTCACTACAGTTTTGTAATATAACTTGAGGTCCAGAATTCTCGTGCTTCCATCCTTGCTTTTCCTTTTTAAGATTGCTTTGGATATTTGGGATCTTCTGTGCTTCCATACAAATTTTAGGATTGTTTGTTCTGGCTCTGTGAGAAATGCTGGTGGTATTTTGATAGTCATTGCATTAAATGTGTAGATTGTGTTGGCTAATATGGCATTTTTCACAATATTTATTCTTCCAACCGATAAGCATAGAATGTTTTTCCATTTCTTTGTGTCATTGTCAATTTTTGCAATAGTGTTTCATAGTTTTCAGCATACATATTTGTTACCTCTTAGGTTAGGTTTATTCCTATGTACCTATGGTTTTTGGTGCAATTGTAAATGGGATTGATTCTTTGATTCCTTTTTCTGCTGTTTCATTGTTGGTGTATAGAAATGCAACGGATTTCTGTACATTGATTTTGTATTATGCCACTTTTCTGAATTTGCATGTCAATTCTAGCAAATTTTTGGTGGAGTCTTTTGGGCTTGCTGTATAGAGTATCATGGCATCTGCCAATAGTCAGAGATTTCTTCTTCCTTGCTGATTTGTATGGCTTTCTATTTATGTTTGTTTTTTGATTGCTGAGGCTAGGACTTCCAGTACTATGTTAAACAACAGTGGTGAGAGTGGGCATCCTTGTTTTGTTCCTGACTATAGAGGAAATGCTCAGTTTTTCCTCCATTGAGGATTATATTTGTTGTCAGTTTTTTGTGTATGGCCTTTATTACATTGAGGTATGTTGCCCCTAACTCTACCTTGTTGAGGGTTTTTTCATAAAGAGATGGTGTGCTTTGTCAAGTGCTTTCTTTGGATCTATTTAAAGGATCATATAGTTATTTTCCTTTCTTTCATTAATGTGGTTTATTGTGTTGATTTATTAGTGATGTTGAATGAACCTTGTAGCCCAGGAATGAATCCCACTTGATCCTCGTGAATGACTCTTTTAAAATATTATTGGATTTCATTTGCTAGTATTTTATTGAGAATTTATGCATCTGGGCTCATCTTTTGGTATAGTTTGAGAATAATAAGTATTAACTCTTCTTTAAATGTTTGGTAGAATTCACCTGTGAAGCCATATGATCATAGACTTTCATTTGTTGGGAGATTTTTTGGTTACAGATTCAATTTCTTTCTGGTTATTAGTCTGTTCAAGTTTTCTATTTCTTCCTGTTTCAGTTTTGATAGTTCGTATGTTTCTAGGAATTTATACATTTCTTCCAGGTTGTCCAATTTGTTGACATGTAGTTTGTCATAATATTCTCTTATAATTGTTTGCATTTCTGTGGTGTTGTTAGTGATTTCTCCTCTCTTGTTTATGGTCTTATTTATTTGGGTCATTTCTCTTTTCTTTTTTATAAGTCTAGCTAGGGATTTATCAATATTTTTTTAGTTTTTCAAAGAATCAGCTCCTGGGTCATGACTGTTCTATTTTTGTTGTTGTTGTTGTTGTTTCTATCTCATTGATTTCTGCTCTACTATTTATTATTAAATACTTGAATAATTGAATGCAGCAATTTTCATTTGGAGGTAAAATGACATTATAGAGTTATAGTTCTATGAGACCATTTCAAAATACATATTTGGCATTTTATCTAGGTTACAAAAGTGATTCACTTGAATGATTTAGATATTGTTTCTTGTGTGACATAATCTTGTCACCTAACTGAATTCTTTGCATATAACAGAGACAAACTACACAGTTGGAAAAGTGAGCAGTATGATCTAAGTCAGTTAATTTAATTTCAGGTTTATTTCCCACCTATAAAGGTTATATCCAGCAGTGGAGGAAGAAACTTTAATTAAATAAGATTTCCTTTGCCCAGGCTCCACTGCATTACTAATTGTCTCTGTGTGTCAGAGTAGGGATCAGGCTCTCTATATAAAGATGCTTCATTGGATGAATGGATAAAGAAGATATGGTCCATATATACAATGGAGTATTATGCCTCCATCAGAAAAGATGAATGCACAACTTTGTATCAACATGGACAGGACTGGAGGAGATTATGCTGAGTGAAATACGTCAAGCAGAGAGAGTCAATCATTATATAATTTCACTTACTTGTGTAACATAGGGAATAACACAGTGGACATTGGGAAAAGGAGAGGAGAAGTGAGTTGGAGGAAATCAGAGGGGGAGACAAACCATGAGAGACTGTGAAATCTAAGAAACAAATTAAGGGTTTTAGAGAGGAAGGGGGAAGGGGGTTGGGGTAAGCCTGGTGGTGGGTATTAAGGAGGGCACGTATTGCATGGAGCACTGTGTATGATGCATAAACAATGAATCTTGGAACACTGAAAGAATATTTTTTTTAAAGTTCAGAAATAATTTTTAAAAAGATACTTCATTGGAGTATGTTGGTAATTATGATTAAGGTTTTTATTCCCTTCCACCCCAAGAATTTGATATTATACAAATGAAGTATTCTTACTAATATTTACATAAGAGAACATAGCACTCACAGAGGAAAAATCTATTTAAACTGTCAAACACTGAGATTTATAACATGATAGTGGAAAAGGAGGACCCTAGGTTTGTCATGTCCCATGGACACAAATAGATAACTGTCAAGTCACCATAAATACATCATAAATACAGTATTGACTTGAAGACTGACAGAACAGGGGAGCCTGGGTGACTCACTTGTTAAGAAGTTGCCTTTGGCTCAGGTCATGATCCCAGGGTCCTGGGATCAAGTCTTGAATCAGGCTCCTTGCTCAGCGGGAAGCCCGCTTCTCCCTCTTCCACTCATCCAGCTTGTGTTCCCTCTCTTGCTGTGTCTCCCTCTGTCAAATAAATGCTGTGTCTCTCCCTGTCAAATAAATAAAATCTTTTAAAAAAAATGACTGACAGAACAAACTCCACAACTAAAGGGAAAGTGGAGGCCACATCAAAGAAGGTAGAAAGTACTAAGATGTCAGTTTGGTAGGGAATGGATCATGGGTGCTGTGAAGAGGAGGGAGAAACTGAGAACTTTTCCTCTACTGTCAAAAACAAAACAGGATGTCCACTTTAACCACTGCTAGTTAACATAGTACTGGAAGTGCTAGTCCTAGAAATCAGACGAAAAAAAGAAGTAAAAAGCATCCAAAATCAACAAGGTAGAAATCAAATATTCACTATTTTCAGATGACATGATACTCTATACAGAAAAATTGAAAGGCCAACAAAAAATTGGTAGAACTGATACACTAATTCAATAAAGTCACTGGATACAAAATTAATGTACAGAAATCTGTTGGATTTCTATACCAATAAAGGAGCTGGAGAAAGAGAAATTAAGGAATCAATCCCATTTGCTATTGCACTAAAACCCATAAGATACTTGGGAATAAACCTACCCAAAGAGGTGAAAGAGCTGTATCCTGAAAAGTATAAACCACTGATGAAAGAAGTTGAGGATGACACAGAGAAATGCAAAAATATTCCCTTTTTATGGGTTGGAAGAACAAATATTGTTAAAGTGTCTGAACTACCCAAAGCAATCTACACATTTAATGCAATCTTTTTTTTTAAGATTTTATTTATTTATTTGACAGTTAGATCACAAGTAGGCAGAGGCAGGCAGAGAGAGAGGGGGAAGCAGGCTCCACGCTGAGCAGAGAGCCCGATGCGGGGCTCGATCCCAGGACCCTGAGATCATGACCTGAGCCAAAGGCAGCGGCTTAACCCACTGAGCCACCCAGGTGCCCCTTTAATGCAATCTTTATCAAAACACCACCAACATGTTTTCACAAAGCAAGAACAAACAATCGTACAATTTTTATGGAACTACAAAGGACCCAGAATAGCCACAGCAACCTTGAAAATGAAAAGCACAGCTGGAGACATCACAATTATGGACTTCGAGTTATATTACAAAGCTGTAGTGATCAAAGCAGTATGGTATTGGCACAAAAATAGACACATAGATCAACGGAACAGAATAGAAAACCAGAAATGGATCCTCAACTCTATGGCCAACTAATCTTTGACAAAGCAGAAAAGAATATCCAGTGGGAAAAAGTCTCTTCAACAAATGATATTGGGGAAAGTGGACTGCAACATGCCAAAGAATGAAACTGGACCAGTCTCTTACACTATACTTAAAAATAAATTCAAAATGGATGAAAGACCTAAGTGTGAGACTGGAAACCATTAAAATCCTAGAGGAAAACACAGGCAGCTCTTTGACAGCTGCTGTAGTGTCTTCTTGCTAGATATGTCCCCTGAGGCAAGGGAAAAAAAAGCAAGGATAAACTATTGGGACATTATCAAAACAAAACACTTTGCATAATGAAGGAAACAGAAAAACTGAAAGGTAACCTATGAGAGAAGATATTTGCAAATGAAATATCTGATAACAAGTTAGTATCAAAAATCTATAAAGAACTTATAAAAATTAACTCCCCAAAAGCAAATAATCTAATTAAAAAGTGGGAAGAAGGGGCGCCTGGGTGTCTCATTGGGTTAAGGCCTCTGTCATGATTCCAGGGTCCTGGGATCGAGCCCTGCATTGGGCTCTCTGCTCAGCGGGGAGCCTGCTCCACCCCCGCCGCCTGCCTCTCTGCCTACTTGTGATGTCTGTCTGTCAAACAAAAATATTTAAAAAAAAAGTGGGGAGAAGACATGAATGGACATTTCTCCAAAGAAGACATCCAGATGGCCACCAGACACATGAAAAGATGCTCAACACCAGTGATCATCAGGGAAGTATAAATCAAAACTACAATATCATTTGATATCATTTCACATATATTAGTACAGCTAAAATCAACAACATAAGAAACAGCACGTTCTGTCAAAGATGTAGAGAAAGGGGAATTCTTTTGTACTGTGGGTAGTAATGCAAACTGGTGCAACCACTGTGACAAACATTTTGGACATTCCTTAAAAATTTAAAAATAGATGGACCTTATGATACAGCAACTGCACTAATAGATATTTACTCAGAGAATCTAAATATACTATGATTTCACTCATATGTGACATTTAAGAAACAAAACAAAGGACAAAGAGGAAAAAAAGAGAGAGGGAGGCAAACAAAGAAACAGACCCTTAACGATAGAGACCAAATTGGTGGTTTCTTTCTTTTTTTTTTTAGATTTTATTTATTCATTTGACACAGAGAGAGATCACAAACAGGCAGACAGGCAAGCAGAGAGAGAGAGGGAGGCAGACTCCCCACTGAACAGAGAGCCCAATGCAGGGCTTAATCCTAGGACCTCGAGATCATGACCTGAGCTGAAGGCAGAGGCTTAACCCCCTGCGCCACCCAGGCGCCCCCAATTTGGCGGTTTCTAGAATGGATTTAGCTAGGGGAATGGGTATAATAAATAAAGGAGATTAAAGAATGTCCTTGCTCTGATGAGCACTAGTTGTATGGCAGTTTTAAGTTACTGTACTATATACCTGAAACCAATATTACACCATATATTAACTAAAGGCAATTTAAATAAAAAATTTAAAAAATTGTCAGGATGCCTGAGTGACTCAGTCAGTTAAGGGTCTGACTTCAGTTCAGGTTATGATCTCAGAATTTTGGGATCAATCCCTGCATCATGCTCTGCACTCAGCAGGAGTCTGCTTGTCCCCCTGCCTTGCCCCCTACCCATGTTCTCTCTCTCTGTCAAATAAATAAATAAAATCTTTTTAAAAAATGAAATGTCAAATGCCTCTGAAAATACAAGTAGAACCCTAGATCCTACCCACTATCACCTGGTGGCTTTTCTTAAATTAAATTTCTCTTGCTGGAGGTATTGAGTAGGTCTTCATTCTCTCTTTTTAAATTTAGTATTCCTAAGAGGACAACCCTCTCTCATATGAATTATCTTTAGAAATACTTGTTTTCCACATATTCACTAATCGATTTAATTTGTTTTTAGAGGTGAATGTTTATAAAATAAGGAAAACAATTTATTCAAACATGTAATAAAGATTCACATCAGTAGTTTACTGGATTAATTTTCTTGGTAATAATAAATATAATTCCCTTCAATGTACAAAATGATGGGAATAAGTCAGAGATCAAGGTTTTTTAAACTAAGTATTTCAACCCTAAGTTTAACAAAGTCTCTAGATATTTTATCTTCACCAAATAGTTTTTAAATACAAATGTGACTAACACCCTGTGATATTGGGAATGATGAAGTCTTGATCTAGTTAATTTCATCTTCATTATTCTGTTATTAAAATATATTTTTGGCAACACCCAAGATGGTTGTAAGAGAAATTTATATGATGAAAAAGTATGCCTAGGTCAAAATCTTTGTAGTTCACAGAATCCTTTAGCTTTATAATGATCATTGTAGTGGAACAACTAGTGAGGTAAGACACTGAATTAAGATAAAAATGAAATGGCTGAAATATTAAAACTTCAAGCTTTAGAAATAACAGTGCTTCAATAAACCTTTCCATACAACTCAGCTGAAATGAGATGGATCACCAAACCTGCTCAAAGAAATACTATTTGAATGTCTGCACTGTGTGCTCTAGCCATGTTGTAGAACATCATTTTTGCTATTATCTGCTTCTCAGAGGATCTTTTCCTCAAGTAACAAGACATATATTTTATTTTCTTAAAAATATTTCATTTATTTATTTATTTGAGAAAGAATGATTGAGAAAGAAAAGCAGAGGCAGGGAGGAAGGGCAGAGGGAGAGGGAGAAACAAACTCCCCATAGAGCAGGGAGCCAGATGTGGGATTCATCCCGGAATCCAGGGTCACAACCCAAGCTGAAGGCAGAAGCTTAACAGACTGAGCCACCCAGATGCCCCAAGGCATACAATTTCTTGAATTTTTGAAATTCATGTTTCATTTAATAACTGTTTATCTCAACTCAATATTTAAAGTAAACTGACATGAAAAAATATATATGTAAATATAATATTTCCTTAATATTTATTATAATAGAGAATATTGAAACATAACTGGTAACTTTTTTATGGTATAGACTGAATTGCATCTGCTCAAAATTTATATGTCAAAACCTTAATCCCCCACCATTGAAGATAGGGCCTTTGGGAGAGAATTATGTCTGGATGAAACAATGAGGGTGAGATTAGTACCCTTAGAAGAAGAGATGCCATAAAACTTGTTCTTCCTGGGCTATGAGAGGACAAGGCAACCGTTTGCAAGCCAGGAAAAAAGCTCTCATTATAACACAACCATGGTAGCTCAACTTGGACTTCCAGCCTCCAGAACTGTAAGAAATAAATTTCTGTTGTTTAAGCCACCAACTATTTTGTTATAGCAGGCTGAGCTGACAAATGCTTTCTCATATTAAGCGCAAATTTAATTTATTTCAGAATTGAGACATAGTGGCACATAGTTTTAGCAGTAAAGCTCAAAAACAAAAAGAAGGAAACATTATAAATAATTTTTAATAAGTAAATGTTTACAAACTTGATATGTAGGGTGCTGTTTTGAATTCTCAGACTCTGTGAACATTTGGGAACTTATTTTTTCTTCAACCTGTGCTTTGGAGGTCTTACTTCTCTGGTTATCTTTCCTTCCATCTTCCCTTCTTTCTGCTAAAAAATGTATTCAGTGTCCAATCTCCCAAGTTATTGTCTGTATCTGAAACATTTCACTCTTCTCCAAAAGCCTGCTGATTTCAGTGACTTCTCTACCTCCTGTCATCAAGAGAGTCAATGAGTCCAGAAAGTATTTTTAAAATGGTAAAAATAAATTAACAAATTCTTTTTATCTTAGTACCTTATAAAGTATAAAAATTTTTGCTATTGCAATTCACATGTTTGCCTACTTAAGGTAATGTATGTGTTACAATTTTGTTAAGGTATATATGCTTAATTAATGTCCTGACAAAAAAGCAATCATTTTTAAGTTGGATCATACCTACCCCTGACTCCCCTCCATTTCACTTACATATGGCCCAAAGGCATTTTGTCCAATTCCTGGCAAATTGGTCGTCTTACATAGCATCATTAATATTTTTAAATAAACTTATTTTTCACGTCAGTATTTTTTCATCACAGACATCACCTTATAATGTTAAGTCTTCAATATAATAAATCAGTTTTACTTATTTTATAATGGATTTACCTATTTTATATTGGATTAGGTGCTCACTAAATTATTTATATAAAGACAATGGTAATGATCAAAGGATTTCTGGAATAACACCATGAAGAAGTATATCTTTTATATTTTGCCCTCAAGGATTTATCTGATGTATAGGACATCATTAATAGTAACATAATGTTCAAACAAGAGTAGCTTCATATTTTATACCCTTGTTCAAAAAATTTACTTTCAACCCGCATCATGGGCATATTTACCATACTATACAATTGAACTAGAAAAAAAGTTCTTTTGACCTGGTTATTTTATGAAAATTAAAAATACAAAAGTAAGTGCTATTAATACAAAAAGTATAGAAGGATATTAGCAAAAATTGCAGAGTGAGGAAAACTAACTGTAGTTCTTCCTTGAAAACCATGAAGGAAACTGGCAGTAATTGTCAGAATTAACTTTTGCAGAACTTTGGAAATTTATTAAAGTTTTGCAGCAAACTTGAGAATGATTATTTTTAAAAAATGGTGGATTTTAAATCAGAACAAAAAATTTTGTGGAATTTTAATTTACCCCAGGTCTGTGCTCTTCTTCCAAGCTTAGTAGCTGTGGAAATAACAGTCCACATTTTTGGTATTTGAGAGAACAGAACAGACCTCATCAGAAGAACTATAATTAATGCATTCCTTTCATTCAGAAGAATTATAACTATATTTGTTGTGACCTGTCTGGTGACTCCCTAAAAGCCTGGCTCAAAAATCTGGTTTTTATTTCCCCTTAATTCAGAGTTAGCTTAGTACTAAAACTGTTTCCCACATTTATTGAAAATATTTAAAGGCTGATGTGTTAGTTGCTTCTGTCAGAGGCCATAAATTGGAATTGGAGAAAATAAGAGACTAATCAAAATTCTTGGGAGAAAAAAAAACTGGAGGAATGAAACATATTTTTTAAATTTTATTTATTTATTTGAGAGAGAGATAGATTGAGAGAGTGAGTGGGAGAAAGGGCAAAGGGAGAGGCAGACTCCCTGCAGAGCTGGAAGCCTGACAGAAGATTCAATCTCAAGACCCTGGGATCTTGAAAAATCTTTAATGTCTTTGAAAAGCTCCAGAACATTCCTGAGAATCTAGAATTTCATGTGCATGGTAAGGGCTGTCCACATGCTATGGAAATCCTCAGAAGGTCATAAACTCTCATATCCTGCTGGCCTTGAAGCTTTGTGGAAGTGGTAAATAAGGACTAAGGTAGAATTGTAAACTATCTGGCTGAGTGTTGAAGTATGGTCAATACATACAGAGCCCTTTGGCAAAGATCGGAAGATTTTTGGTTACAGGTGTTCAAATAAATCTTTGTTCAGTTATTTTGTGATAACTAAAATAGTGGAAAGGTGACTTCAAGGACCACACATGACAATGAATATAGATATTACAGTATTACTCCAGCAAGTCATCTTAATGAGCAACAGCTACACGTAACAACAACAGCAAGTAATGGGTAGGAGAATCTGATTTCCAGAATTGTCACATTATAATATTCAAAATGTCCAGTTTTCAACAAGAAAATAGAAGGTATAAAAAGAAAGAAGAAGCTAGTACAAAGGAATAAAAGAAATCAATAGAAACTGTGCTTGAGGAAGCCAAGACTATGGATTTTTTACACAATGATTTTAAATCAGTTGTTTTAATTATGTTAAGCAAACTAAAGGAAAACATGCCTAAAGAAATAAGAGAAAATAGAACAATGTATCACCAAATAAAATACATCAATTAAGAGATAACAATTGTAAAAAGGAAGAAAATAGAAATTTTAGAGTTGAAAAGGACATAAACTAAAACAAAAATTTCACAAGAAGAGCTCAAAAACAAGGAAGTAGAAATAAGAACCAATTAACTGAAGATAGATCAGTTGAGATTATTCAGCTTATGGAATTGAAAGAGAAAAAGAATGACAGTCAACAGAGATTCAGAGACCTGTAGAGCATCATCAATAGGTAGAAAAACATTTACAATGACTGTGAACTTCCCAAATCTGATGAAAAAATCTATATGCTCAACAAGCTCAATGAACTTCAAGTTTCATAAACTCAAAGAGATCCTAGACATATTATAATCAAACTGTTGCAACATAAAGATGGAAAGAAACTACAGTAGCAAGAGAGAAATCACTCATCACCAAAAATGACACCTCAAAAAAGATTAATAAATGACTTATCAGAAACCATGAAGACAGATGGCAATGGGATGACATATTCAAAATGTTGAAAGAAAATAACTGTCAATCAAGAATTCTATATGCAGTAAAATAATCCTTCAAACATGAAGGAGAAATTAAGATATTCCCAGAGAAACAAAAGTTAAGGAAATCTACTGCTTATAGATCTACCCTAGAAGAAATGTAAAAAGGAGTCCAGGAGCTATTATGAAAAGACACTAGATGGTAACTAAAAACCATACAAAGAAATAAATATCTCAATAAAGGAAAAAATATATATGCAAAATAAAACTAATATTAATGCCTGGCTTTTCAACATATGAAAACCAATATATGTAATACACCATATTAATAAAGACAAAAACACTTGTTGATTTCAACAGAAAAAATAATTTGACAAAATACATAACCACACATGATAAAAATATTCAATATTCTCAGAATAGAAGCAAACTTTTTCAAACTGAAAAAGGGTAACTATGAAAAAACCACCAATAACATCATACTTAATGATGAAATACCAAAAACTTTCATTCTAAGATTTGGAACAAGACTAGGATGTCAATTTTCACCAGTTCTATTCAACATTTTACTGGAAGTTCTAACTAGAACAGTTAGGCTAAATAAATAAATAAATAAATAAATAAATAAAAGGAATCCATATGGGAAAGTGTTATGGACTGTTTCAGTCTTCCCCCTCCAATTCATATGTTGAAGTTCTAACTGCCAGTATGTTAGAATGTTACTATATTTGGAGATAAAGTATTTAAACAGGTGAATAATGGTAAAATGAGGTCTTTAGGGAGGACCCTAATCCAATATAACTGTTGTCCTTATAAGAGGAAATTTGGACACACAGAGAGATGTTAGGTGTTCACACACACAGAGAAAAGGACTATGTGAAGTTACAGTGCAAAAGTGTCCATCTGCAAACCACAGAGTCCATGAAGGAAACAAAGACTGTGAACATATTGACCTTGGACTTCTGACCTCCAAAACTGTGAGAAAATAAATTCCTATTATTTAAACCATGCAGCCTGTGATGTTTTGTGATGGCAGCCCTAAAAATATATACATATATATTTTCCATGCATAAAAAATGGAAAGGAGACAGTTGTAAATATACTATTTACACAATTTCAAAATTCTGCCTCTTTACTCAGCAGTGATGTACAAATATTTTTCACATTATGGCATAACTGTTACAAGTATTTTAAATCTTCCAATTTTATCAAGTGAATCAGTCATAATTAAACTTTTCTTGAAAATTTTAGGTTATATCTGAACCATGATGAACTTTTCCACTGAAATCAAATTCAAGAATTAAATTTGTCCATTATAACCCCTTTAAAACTTTTGTTTCATACTGGTGAATTATTTCCTGAAATAACATATAATAATATAAATAATATAAATATAAAAATATATGGAAATATTAAAATATGTAAATATATAAATAATATAAAGCAAATATATATAAATAAATATAATAAAATAATTTACACTACTGCCAGAAAAGAGCTGTTCAAACATATTCTAGAATTTTGTTCTACCAGCATAACAAACCCCATTTTGCCAATGTATAAATCGAACAAAATACACTTTTATTTCATATAATTCTTTGTTACAGAAACTGAACATTTTTTTTACCCAGTTGCTTGTTCATTACATTTTCTTTCTTTCTTTTTTTTTAAGATTTTATTTATTTATTTGACACAGAGAAAGAGAAATGACAAGTAGGCAGAGAGGCATGCAGAGAGAGCAGGGAAGCAGGCTCTCTGCTGAGCAGGAAGCCCAGTGCAGGACTTGATCCCAGGATGCTGAGATCATGACCTGAGTCGAAGGCAGAGGCTTAACCTACTGAGCCACCCAGACACCCCTGTTCATTGCATTTTCTATAGTGCATTTTTATGTGTGTTTTGTAAAATATAAAATTATTTCTTATTTTTGGAAACATTTATCATAACTATCTTTACTTCTTTATACAGAAGTATTGATATTACTTTCCATTATGTTCCATTATGCTATTTCCAAAATATAGAAGCATAGTTTTTTTTAATTTATTTTTATTTTTATAAGATTTTTATTTATTTATTTGACAGACAGAGATCACAAGTAGGCAGAGGCAGGCAGAGAGAGATGAAGGGAAGCAGGATCCCTGCTGAGCAGAAAACCTGATGTGGGGCTCGATCCCAGGGCCTTGGGATCATGACCTGAGCTGAAGGCAGAAGCTTTAACCCACTGAGCCACCCAGGCACCCCAATAGAAGCATAGTTTTAAAGACTTGAAACTTCTTGCAAATATTTGTGTTTCAGTTAGAAATTATAGGGAAGAAGATAAGTCATGTTATTGTTGAAAGTGAGAAACTGTATTTAAGGATTACCAGTGAGTCTCTGATACCAAATAAAAAGGGAAAATTGGAAACATAGAATTAATAAGATAAATTCAAGGGAAAATGACTGTGATGGGTGAAGGAAACCACCTTGCAAAATCTAATTAAGAAAAAATAAAAGATAAACAGAAGAAAAAAGCAATAGAAAGAAAGAAAATATATGTGTTTAAGGATTCAAAATTATATAAAACAAGTAATAACCACTGAGTATTGTATGCACTCACTAAATTATACCTATGAAACTAATAATATAATATATGTTAATTAAATTGAATTTAATAAAACATTAAAAAAGAAAAAGTTTTTTTTTAAAGAAGACTTCTATATACAGTTCTTTCCTAATAGATTTGAAAAACACAAGTATTGATTTTCACGAAAAACCCAAATGATTGAAACTGTCTAAAGATGGAGAAAAGCAAAGAGATCAGTGGCGGTGGAAGAAACCAAAAGAGATGGCAAAGGATTAGCTCTAAAAGAAATCTCTCCTTACAACAAATACTCTTATGTTGGAAATTTGTAAATATTTCAGGTACAATTAATTTCATTTCTATAGAAACTATTCTAGAGTTTAGAACCAAAGGGAAATCTTCCCTATTAATATCATTAAAATAACCAAATTCTGATAAAACCCAACAAAAATAGTACAAAAAGTAAACTGATTATACTTCTAAATATGGATGTAAATAGTTCTGTATAAAATGCTCCTGAAAAAATGTAGGAAAAAACTGGAAAGATGACACATAATTAAAAACTATAGTTTAGGGGCACCTGGATGGCTCAGTCAGTTAAGTGTCTGCCTTCATCTCAGGTCATGATCTCAGGGTCCTGGGATTGATCCTCAGATCAGGCTCCCTGATCATCAGAGAGTCTGCTTCTCCCTCTCTCCCTGACCTTCTTACCCTCTTGTTCATTCTTTCTCCCTCCTTCCTTCTCTCTCTCCTTCCCTCCCTCCCTCCCAAAAAACAAACAACAACAACAAAAAATAAAAACTATAGTTTATTCCAAGAAGGCAAAATGGTTGTGTATGACATAATAAATTAATTACCACATTAATAGATCAAGAGAAAAGTTAATCAAGAGATAATTAATATAATTCAATATTCATTCATGATTAAAAGGCTAAGAGTAAGAGAGATAAAAATATATTTCCTTAATATAATAAAGAAAACAAATTTCAAAGTTAGATTGTATTCAATAATCAAACCACAAAGACATTTTTGTTAATATCAGAATAGTTATGACATTCATTAATAATAGCCACCCAACTACATAACCAACCAAACAACCAAACTCCAAAATAAGAGAAGGGAATTTTGGAAATGAGGAGATAAAAAATATGCTTACCTGAAGATTGCTAATCTAGGTGTCAGAGACTTAAATGAAAAAAAAAATTGTTAATGAATCTGCTGTGTTTCATTTTTTTAATTTTTAAAAAGTTTTTATTTAACTTATATTTTAGTTAACAAACAGTGTAATATTAGCTTCAGGTACACACTATGGTGATAAAACACTTCCATAAATAATCCAGTGCTCATCACAACAAGTACACTCTTTTATATTTATTTATTTATTTATATCATTTTTTTATTATGTTATGTTAGTCACCATACAGTACATCATTAGTTTTCGATGTAGTGTTCCAAGAGTCATTGCTTGCATATAACATCCTGTGGTCCATGCAATACATGCTCTCCTTAATACCCACCACCAGGCTCACTCATCCCTCCACCTCCTTCCCCTCTAAAACCTTCAGTTTGTTTCTTGGAGTCCACAGACTCCAATGGTTCATCTCTCCCTCCAATTCCCCCTCACCCCACTTTACTTTTTTTTTCCTTCTCCTAATGTCCTCCATGTTATTCCTTATGTTCCAGAAGTAAGTGAAACCATATCATAGTTGACTTTCTCTGCTTGACTTACTTCACTTAGCATAATCTCCTCCAGTCCTATCCATGTTGATGCAAAAGTTAGGTATTCATCCTTTTTTTAAAAAAGATTTTTTATTTTCATTTATTTGACAGACAGAGATCACAAGTAGGCAGAAAGGCAGCATGGGGGGAGCAGGTTCACCTCCGAGCAGAGAGCCTGATGTGGGGCTCCATCCAAGGACCCTGGGATCATGACCTGAGCTGAAGGTAGAGGCTTTAACCCACTGAGCCACCCAGGTGACTCTTTCCTTTTTTTTTTTTTTACAACATATAATATATTATTAGCCCCAGGGGTCCAAATCTGTGAATCCCCAGGTTTACACACTTCACAGCACTCACCATAGCACATACCTTCGCCAATGTCAATAACCCCACCACCCTCTCCCTACCCCCTCTGGCAACCCTCAATTTGCTTTGTGAGATTAAGAGTATCTTATGGTTTGTCTCCCTCCCGATCCCATTTTGTTTCATTTATTCTTTTTCCTACCCCCAAACACCTCACATTGCTTCTCAACATCCTTGTATCAGGGAGATAATATGGTAATTGTCTTTCTCTGATTGACTTATTTTGCTAAGCATAAAATCCTCTAGTTCCAGCCATGTTGACACAAATGGCAAGATTTCATTTCTTTTGATGGCTGCATAGTACGCCATTGTGTGTGTATATATATATGCCACTTCTTCTTTATCCATTCATCTGTTGACGGACATCTAGGTTCTTTGAATAGTTTGGCTATTGTGGACATTGTTGCTATAAATGTTTGGGTGCATGTGCCCCTTCCAAACACTACATTTGTATCTTTAGTGTAAATACCCAGTAGTGCAATCGTTGGGTCGTAGGGTAGCTCTATTTTCAAATTTTTGAGGAACCTCCATGCTGTTTTCCAGAGTGATTGCACCAGCATGCATTCCCATCAATGGTGTAGGAGGATTCCCCTTTCTCTTTCCTCACATCTGTCATTCCCTGACTTGTTAATATTAGCCATTCTGACTGGTGTGGGGTGGTATCTCATTGTGGTTTTGATTTGTATTTCCCTGATGCTGAGTGATGTGGAGCACTTTTTCATGTATCTATTGGCCATCTGAATGTCTTCTTTGGAGAAATGTCTGTTCATGTCCTCTGCTCATTTATTGATTAGATTATTAGTTCTTGGGGCATTGAGTTTAATAAGTTATTTATAAATTTTGGATACTAGCCCTTTATCTGATATGTCATTTGCAAATATCTTCTCCCATTCTGTCAGTTGACTTTTGGTTTTGTTAACTGTTTCCTTTGCTGTGCAAAAGCTTTTGAACTTGATGAAATCCCAATAGTTCATTTTACCCCTCCTTCCTTTGCCTTTGGCGATATCTCTAGGAAGAAGTTGCTGCGGCTGAAGTCAAAGAAGTTGCTGCCTGTGTTCTCCTCAAGGATTTTGATGGATTCCTTTCTCACATTGAGGTACTTCATCCACTTTGAGTCTATTTTCATGTGTGGTGTAAGGAAATGATCCAGTTTCATTCTTCTGCATGTGGCTGTTCAATTTTCCCAACACCATTTGTTGAATAGACTGTCACTTTTCCATTGGACATTCTTTCCTGCTTTGTCGAAGATTAGTTGACCATAGAGTTGAGGGTCTAT
>ML099804.1:0-35075 GCA_003697995.1 Taxidea taxus jeffersonii | reverse complement strand
TTGCTGTGGTTGAGGTCGAAGAGGTTGCTGCCTGTGTTCTCCTCAAGGATTTTGATGGATTCCTTTCTCACGTTGAGGTCCTTCATCCATTTTGAGTCTATTTTCGTGTGTGGTGTAAGGAAATGGTCCAATTTCATTTTTCTGCATGCGGCTGTCCAATTTTCCCAACACCATTTGTTGAAGAGGCTGTCTTTTTTCCATTGGATATTCTTTCCTGCTTTGTCGAAGATTAGTTGACCATAGAGTTGAGGGTCTATTTCTGGGCTCTCTATTCTGTTCCATTGATCTATGTGTCTGTTTTTGTGCCAGTACCATACTGTCTTAATGATGACAGCTTTGTAGTAGAGCTTGAAGTCTGGAATTGTGATGCCACCAACTTTGGTTTTCTTTTTCAATATTCCTTTGGCTATTCGAGGTCTTTTCTGGTTCCATATAAATTTTAGGATTATTTGTTCCATTTCTTTGAAAAAATTGGATGGAATTTTGATAGGTATTGCATTAAATGTGTAGATAGCTTTAGGTAGCATAGACATTTTCACGATATTAATTCTTCCAATCCATGAGCATGGAACATTTTTCCATGTCTTTGTGTCTTCCTCAATTTCTTTCATGAGTACTTTATAGTTCTCTGAGTATAGATTCTTTGCCTCTTTGGTGAGGTTTATTCCTAGGTATCTTATGGTTTTGGGTGTAATTGTAAATGGGATTGACTCCTTAATTTCTCTTTCTTCTGTCTTGTTGTTGGTGTAAAGAAATGCAACTGATTTCTGTGCATTGATTTTATATCCTGACACTTTACTGAATTCCTGTACAAGCTCTAGCAGTTTTGGAGTGGAGCCTTTTGGGTTTTCCACATATAGTATCATATCATCTGCAAAGAGCGATAGTTTGACTTCTTCTTTGCCGATTTGGATGCCTTTAATTTCTTTTTGTTGTCTGATTGATGAGGCTAGGACTTCTAGTACTATGTTGAATAGCAGTGGTGATAGTGGACATCCCTGCCGTGTTCCTGACCTTAACGGAAAAGCTCTCAGTTTTTCTCCATTGAGAATGATACTTGCCGTGGGTTTTTCATAGATGGCTTTGATAATATTGAGGTATGTGCCTTCTATCCCTACACTTTGAAGAGTTTTGATTAGGAAGGGATGTTGCACTTTGTCAAATGCTTTTTCAGCATCTATTGAGAGTATCATATGGTTCTTGTTCTTTCTTTTGTTAATGTACTGTATCACATTGATTGATTTGCGGATGTTGAACCAACCCTGCTGCCCTGGAATAAATCCCACTTGGTCGTGGTGAATAATCCTTTTAATGTACTGTTGTATCCTATTGGCTAGTATTTTGGTGAGAATTTTCGCATCTGTGTTCATCAAGGATATTGGTCTGTAATTCTCTTTTTTGGTGGGATCCTTGTCTGGTTTTGGAATCAAGGTAATGCTGGCCTCATAAAAGGGGTCTGGAAGTTTTCCTTCCATTGATATTTCTTGGAACAGTTTCAGGAGAATAGAAATTAATTTCTTTAAATGTTTGATTGATTTCCCCTGGGAAGCCTTCTGACCCTGGGCTCTTGTTTGTTTGGAGATTTTTGATGACTGCTTCAATCTCCTTACTGGTTATGGGTCTGCTCAGGTTTTCTATTTCTTCCTGGTTCAGTTGTGGTAGCTTATATGTCTCTAGGAATGCATCCATTTCTTACAGATTGTCAAATTGCTGGCGTATAGTTGCTCATTTTATGTTTTTATATTTGTTTGTATTTCTGTGGTGTTGGTTGGTATCTCTCCTCTTTCATTCATGATTTTATTTATTTTGGTTCTTTTTCTTTTCTTTTTGATAGTTCTGGCCAGAGATTAATCAATCTTACTAATTCTTTCCAAGAACCAGCTCCTAGTTTCATTGATTTGTTCTATTGGGGTTTTTTGTTTGTTTGTTTGTTACTATTTCATTGATTTCTGCTTTGATTTTTATGATTTATCTTCTCCTGCTGGGTTTAGGTTTTCTTTGTTGTTCTTCCTCCAGCTCCTTTAGGTGTAGGGTTAGGTTGTGTATTTGAGACCTTTCTTGTTTCTTGAGAAAGGCTTGTATCGAATTATATTTTCCTCTCAGGACTGCCATTGCTGAGTCCCACAGAATTTGAACCATTGTGTTTTTATTATATTTGTTTCCATGAATTTTTTCCATTCTTCTTTAATTTCCCAGTTGACCCATTCATTCCTGAGAAGGATGCTGTTTAGTCTCCATGTATTTGGGTTCTTTCCAAATTTCCGTTTGTGATTTATTTTGTGATTGATTTCTAGCTTCAGAGCATTGTGGTCTGAAAATAAGCAGGGAATGATCCCAATCTTTTGGGATCCTGATTTATGACCCAAGATGTGATCTATTCTGGAGAATGTTCCATGGGCACTAGAGAAGAATGTGTATTCTGTTGCTTTGGGATGGAATGTTCTGAATATATCTGTGATGTCCATCTGGTCCAGTGTGTCATTTAAGGCCTTTGTTTCCTTGTTGATCTTTTGCTTGGATGATCTGTCCATTTCAGTGAGGGGAGTGTTAAAGTCCCCTACTATTATTGCATTATTGTGGATATGTTTCTTTGATTTTGCTATTAATTGGTTTATATAGTTGGCTGCTCCCATGTTAGGGGCATAGATATTTAAAGTTGTTAGATCTTCTTGTTGAACAGACCCTTTGATTATGACATAGTGTCCTTCCTCATTTCTTATGATAGTCTTTGTCTTAATATCTAATTGACCTGATATAAGGATTGCCACCCCAGCTTTCTTCTGATGTCCATTAGCATGGTAAATTGTTTTCCACCCCCTCACTTTGAATCTGGAAGTGTCTTCGGATCTAAAATGAGTTTCTTGTAGGCAGCATATTGGTGGGTGTTTATTTATTTATTTTTTTTTATTTTATTTTTATTTTTTTTTATCCATTCTGATACCGTGTGTCTTTTGGTTGGGGTTTTTAGTCCATTTACATTCAGGGTAACTATTGAGAGTTATAAATTTAGTGCCATTGTATTGTCTGTAAGGTGACTGTTACTGAATATTGTCTCTGTTCCTTTCTGGCCTATGAATTTTTACCTCTGTCTTTGCTTAGAGGACCCCTTTCAATATTTTCTGTAGAGCTGTTTTGGCGTTTACAAATTCTTTTAGTTTTTGTTTGTCCTGGAAGCTTTTTATCTCTCCTTCTATTTTCAATGATAGCCTACCTGGATATAGTATTCTTGGCTGCATGTTTTTCTCGTTTAGTGCTCTGAATATATCATGTTTTTTCTGGCCTTCCAGGTCTCTATAGATAAGTCTACTGCCAATCTAATATTTTTACTATTGTATGTTACAGACTTCTTGTCCCAGGCTGCTTTCAGGATTTTCTCTTTGCCACTAAAACTTATAAATATTAGTATTAGATGATGGGGTGTGGACCTATTCTTATTGATTTTGAGGGTACTTCTCTGCACCTCCTGGATTTTGATGCTTGTTCCCTTTGCCACATCAGGGAAATTCTCTACAATAATTCTGTCCAATATACCCTCTTCTCCCCTCTCTCTTCTCTTCTGGAATCCCAATTATTCTAATGTTGTTTAGTCTTATGGTATCACTTATCTCTCAAATTCTCCCCTCATGGTCCAGGAGTTGGTGTCTCTTTTTTGCTCAGCTTCTTTATTCTCTGTCATTTGGTCTTTGGTGTCTCCATAAATGTTGCCTCTCAAAAACATGCTTTGAGAAGAGCAAATGATCTGCCCACTGTGTGCCCCAAGCACTCTTCAGATCACTGTCTCCTCACTGTATACTGCCAGGTTATTTGCCTGCCTTTCCTTCTGGAGCATCACAGTGTCCTCTGGGCTCTATACTGCCCAAGCTAGCTGACCTTTAAGACCCCAGGCTTTAAGTCTTGTTGTTTGCAAGAACTCATGAAATTCAGTTCTACTTCAATGGCTTTGAGGAAATAATCTCCTTGTGCATTCACTCATGTGCACTTATTTCTCTCCCACCTTTCTCTGTGACCATTGTTCCCTGCCCCCCATAGTACCCATGATCTGTTTCCCTCCTAAAGCAAGTTTCTGCACTTTTTATCTGCTTCAAGGTGGCTTCTTCTCTCTTTTTAGTCATGGAGTTTTTTTCTGTCCATCTTCAGGTTGATTTCTGGGGTATTTAGGATTATTTGATAGTTATCTAGTTGTATTCATGAGATGAGGTGAGACTAGGGTCCTCCTCATCCACCATTGTCTTCTGTCAGGAACTGAAATATGTTTCAAGCTAATAAGAGTTTGCTGAAGTAGGCTAGAAGTGGGTAATCTTTTTTTGTTAATGGATCAGATATCAACTATTTTAAGCTTTGACTATCATAAGACTTTTTTTTTGCAGTTATTCAGTTATGCCATTGCAGTGTAAAAGCCCAGACTGTAAGTGAATGGATGAGCCTAGACATATGCTAATAAGGTTGTATTTACAAGAGCACAGTGTAGGTCAGTACACCTGGGGGGTTCAGTCAGTTAAGCATCTGCCTTTGGGTCCTGGGATAGAGCCCCATATTGCACTCCCTGCTCAGGGGAGAGTCTGCTTCTCTCCCTGCCCTCACTCCACTCATTCTTTTTCTCAAATACATAAATAAAATATTTTTAAAAAGAACATAATGTAGGTCAGATTTGTCTCAAAGGATGTAATTTTCTGATCAATAAAATAGATAATTAATTTCTTCTAATTTTAGTAATTATCAGTCAGAACTCACATTAGGGAAATAATGTCATTTATTTTTCCTCTTGAGCAAAAACAAAAACAATGCCCAAGCAAAAACAACAGAAAATGTTCAAGACCATTATAGCAAAAATTATTAAGTTGTATTTAGCAGGAAAAAGGACCACACAAAAATTGAATGAAAAGCCATGATTTATGATGGAAAACCTGTAAGCTTAATGAGGCAAATTCTCTCCAAATATATCATAGTTTTTTTTTTCAAATATATCATAGTTTTAAAGAAATTCCAACTGAACTTAGTTTTTACATGACAGATGTTCTAAAGCTCAATGGGAAAAATTAACTATAAAGTATAACACATAATTTCTGGGAAAAAAAGAGGACCTTGCATAGGGACAGAGTACTAATTTTTTTGGTGCTTTTGGCTATAGGTAACTGAAAGTTAGACTTAAAATGATTTAAACAGTAAGGAAACTTATTGGCTCATTTAGATGGAAATATAAAGTTAGGTTAGGTTCAACTTTGACTCCTTCCAGCTCCATTTCTCTAAGCTTATTTACATGGTTTTCAACTAGAAATGATTATTGTCTCCAGGAAACATTTGACAATGTCGGAGATAGTTTTGATTGTTGCAACCGGGTAGGAGGGAGGGAAGCACTATTGGCATCTTGTAGGTAATTACCAGGGAACCTGTTAAACATTATTTGATACACAAGTCAACCCCCCTAATAAAGAATTATCCAACTATGTAATCATCATCATCATCATCATCATCATCATCATCATCTACTTAAATACTTATTTAAATAATTTTGTTAAATATTATTAAATAATAAAAAATAATAATTAATCAATTAGTGCTGAAGTTGAGAAACTGTGGCCTAGCTTATATTCTTCTTTTTGAGTTGTATTTATTCAGACATGCCATCCAGAGGAAAAATAATATCTTTTCCATGAGGTATTTGCTTAATAGGAAAAAAAATAGTCTCATGAAATGAATTTGGAAGTTTTCTACCTTTGTTATAAGCTGAAATTTTACATGAAAAATTTCTCTCTTTTTTTTAAAGGAACCTTAGTTTATGACTCTTAATATTAGTAAAATTTGTCCTTTAATAAATATGAGCTAATCCTGATTTTACCTTTTAATGTGCTTTTCTTTGTTTGATATTATAATTGCTAGACCAGTTTTATTTCTATTAACATTTGCCTGGAATGCCTTTTGTTATACAGATATATTCAACATATCTATATTACGTTGTTTTAGTTTGGGCCTTATAAATAACATATTGTTTTATGTTTTAAAATACAAAGTTAGGGGGCCCCTGGGTGGCTCAGTGGGTTAAAGCCTCTGCCTTCAGCTCAGGTCATGATCCCAGGGTCCTGAGCTAGAGCCCCACATTGGGCTCTCTGCTCAGCAGGGAGCCCGTTTCCCTTCCTCTCTCTCTCTGCCTCCCTCTCTGACTACTTGTGACCTCTCTCCCTGTCAAATAAATAAATAAAATCTTAAAATAAAATAAAACTCAAAGTCAGAATGTTTTCTAATGGGTAAATTTACGTACTTAACATTTCTTATGATTAAACAAATATTTGTGTGTATTTCAACCATCATATATTTTATTGTGTATGTTCTCTATTTGCAATCATTTTCTTTTTTTCTTTTTAAAATATGTTCAGTTAGCCACTGTATAGTACATCACTAATTTTTGATGTAGTGTTCAATGATTCATTAGTTACATATAACACTATATTTTCCTTGTGTGTTTTTCCCTTTTTCTTTGTTATTTGTTTTCTTTTTTTCTTTGAATAAATAGTTTCCTTTGTTGGATTTTTTCCTTACTTTTTTTGAATGTACATGTTATGTTTCTATTCTTTTTTGCTGAACTTATATATTTTAAGTTTATACTTGGTAAATAGAAAAGAAATCATTTCCAAATGCCTCAGATATGCTTCCTGAACCTCAGTATTTTCATTTCTGCTCTTCAGAGTATTCCCTCATTTTTGAGTGAAGTGATATACTTGTGAATACAATTTCTATTATCCTTTGCAAATGTTTGAGAGAGGGAGGTTTCAGCATTCCTTCAACTTGCCATCTTGAACTAAGAGTACTTTTTGACTTTTTACTTTAAAAATCTATCCAAAGATGCTGATCACAACTGCCACAAAGATTTATATATAAGGATATTAATCACAAAATTATTTATAATTCCAAAAGTAAAAGTTGATCTAAATGATCTAAGTGTTCTCCAAGGAAATGATAAAATAATTTGGTAATATTCATGTGATAAAATATTATTCGTCTCTTAAGTGGTATTTTACAGAATATTTAACACCATAGGAAGATGTTGACAATATAATGTCAAATGCAAAATGTTTTCTACAGTATCTGTTTTATGGAAGGTAATGGACTGAATTTAAATATACTGCAATGTTGATCGTGATTATATGTGAATAAGGGAATTATGGTTCCTTCTTATTTTCTTTTTCCTGTATTGTTGTGTTTTTAAAATATAGATATTGTATAAATTGTAGAGAAAATTTGAATGTTTAATATTCTGACACTAATTTTTATATTGGAGATCAAGATGTAGTAGATATAAATTATGAGTTTATAAACTTTGGTGAGTAGTTAATATCATTTTTTCTCTACATCTGAAATTAAATTCTTTTTTTTTTAAAGATTTTGTTTATTATAGACAGAGATCATAAGTAGGCAGAGAGGCAGGCAGAGAGAGGAGGAAGCAGGCCCCATGCAGCGCAAAGAGCCCGATGCGGGGCTCGATCCCAGGACCCCGGGATCATGACCTGAGCCGAAGGCAGAGGCTTTAACCCACTGAGCCACCCAGGCGCCCCCTGAACTTAAATTCTTATCTCTGGTTCCAATAAGCTGATTTGTAGAAATAATTGCAACAGCTCAAGTTTTTCTCAGTCATCCCAGAGTCTCCATCTCTCTTTAGTTTTTTTTTTAATCATGTTTCTCTGTCATCATTATCTATCCATGTTCCCATGTTAGTATGTCTCCACTCCTGTCTAAACCCAGGCCATGGTCCATGAAGATTATTGTTATGTCCTTCTCATCCCTATCACAAGGACTGATTAGTTGCTTTCCTGTTCTTCTTTAAAACATCGTCAACATGGCCATGGCCCTTCCCATATATTGTAGAACAATAAGGAACTCTGAAGATGTTGGTAATTCATTGTTCTAGACTTCAAATGCAGCCATCTAGATTTTCTGCTCCTATTTCCTGCTGGGGTTAGAAGGCATGGGAAGGCATCTCAGAAAAGGAGACACAGAACATTTCTGCTTTCTTATTCCCCAAATTATTCTGGGGTTTCATACCCCTAAATCATCAAATCTCATCTAGTGGTAAATATTGATCAGGGTCATTTTTTCAAGGACCCATTAGCATCTCACTCCTTCGTTTCACTTCTGACTTTCTTCCCTAGATTTTGGAATCCTTGGTTTGGAGTGGGAAAACTGTTTTTTATTCCAGATCTACCATTTGTAGCATAAAATTTAAGTTTCAACCCTTTTAGGGTTGAGGTTTTGGAAGCTCACCTTCTCAGACTTCAGTAATTCAAGTAAGTTTTTAAAATTCAAAAACCATGATTTGAATCTTCTGTTGTTTCCCAAGGTGGTGAAAGGCACTGCATGAATTGAGGAGAAGGAAAATTAAAGAGAAATAAGAAAATTTGGGAAATTTAGTTTAATATCTTGACATTATCCCAACACACAGAAATAAAAACCACAATCTTATTTTCAATGAATCCTTCATAATAATATCAGAATTATTTTCCTGAAATATAAATATGACTGTTATTTTTCTTAAAGACTTCAGTGACATATACCTGTTGTGCATGGATTAAATTTTCCCATAACTGGTCTCAGCCTATCTTTGTGGACTTTTTTTCGACTAATCATTATATTGCTGCAATAAAAGATTTGCTTATTATTCTCTAAACAACCGTTTCATCTGATGTTTCTGTGTCTTTGCTCATGCTCTTTCCTCAAGAGTTAATTGCCCATCTTTACAAGGTAGGAACATAATACTCGTACTTCAAAATTCAGCACCAATGTCTGATCAAAGCCTGCACAAAGTCCTCTCTGACTCCCTTTATGTAGCCTTGCCACAGTTTTAAAAACAGAGTTTTAAAGCACTTCACAAAATAATGAGGAGAGCGGTGTTCCATTGGAACATCAATTCCAAGCCCTTTTCTCTATATTCTCTTTGGAAGTAATCTTATTGACACCCTTGGCTTCAATTATGCTGTACACTTTGAAATAATATATCCAACTGACACATTTCAAATGACCTACAAACACACAAATCCAGCTGGCTTCACTTCACATCCATTTGGATGTCTCTCAAGTACTTAAATCTCAAATGCTCAAAATTGAACTCATTAAGTATTCAAATATTTGTTGACTATAAGATTAAAATGGTACCCATATCACTCCCTTTTAGACTTTGTGATGATTTCCTAATGCAACTTGTGTTGTCATCACTATTTGACTGAATGTAAACAGATTGTTTTTCTCACACTACCATTCTGCAAAGTGCAGTTATGTTTATACTGTTTCAGATGTATAAGTATAATGTATGTTTATACTGCTTTGGATATATGTGTTTCAGCAGCCTTTGAGAATTCTTCCTCACCTAATGTCATATGGTATAGTAAGTACAAGCTTTGGAATAAAACATTGCTATATTTACAGTGCAGCTTTGCCACTTAATAGCTGTATAACTTTAAGAAAGTTATGCATCCTTTATGAGCATTAGGCTTCTCATCTATAAATGTGGGAAATAATACATAGATCATCAAGTTGTATGGAATATTCAAATTAATACATATAATAGTACCTAACAACGACCTTTTCTAGGGTAGGTTCTCATTTTTTAATCCTTTTTTTGCTTTTTCTATGTATTTAGAAAAATACCTGCACTCTTATTTTAGAGTTTATTATTTTTTTTTTGTTTCTATCACAGTTGTTCACATTCTGTCTCATAGATTAGATTATAAGTTTCTTGAGGAAAAGAAGTATTTTTTATCTCAAAAAACTCACATAATGGTTCAATAAGTGCCTTTGAATGAATGAGCAAATGAACAAAAAAATGAATGAAAAGCAGAGACAGCAGATTTTATTCTATTTTATTCTATGATATAGCTGAGCCTTTTTCAAGCTTTGGTTCAACCAGCTATCCTGCTCGACACAAAATGCACTCACTTGGTGTTTTTTAAAGAAATTGTAATAATATTTCTTGTGCAATAGCTGGGAATTCACACATTTTTAATCTTGTCATTGGTACACAAAATCCAAGTCATTAACATTGATCCCTTGGAGATTTTCATAGCTTCTCAAGTTTTATGGTCTGTTCCAACTTCCTTTTGGTTTAAAAATGTGTCCTACATTCTTTTTGCTAAGACAGCCTGATGCATTATTGATTTAAAAGCCAATAAATATTAGTTGTAAGTCATAATATTATCACTTCTTGTTCCCAAACACTTGCTCATTCATTCTTAATTACGACAGAAACTAAATCTGAAAGTGGCCTCAATCTGCATTAACATAAAATTCCACTACATTCTATTGATGGAAGAGTTATAGAAATGAAGTAAATTAATTGTCTGACTACTTATCATCTCTGTTGTCACTATTAACTGTAATGTAGACAATGAATGTAAAAACGTACATAACTCCAGACTCTTGACTACATGATTTACTCCTATGTTTTCCGAGAAATGTTGATGGGCTATAAAAGAGAGAGGACATTGAAATTTATTAACAAGCCAGAAAGCAACTGTTCTTTCAGTTGCAAATAGTAGCAAATGTTAAATTGTTTGAAGAGCCTTTTGTTTTGTGGGGTCAACTCCAAAAGGCCTATATTAAAAACTTAGCTTTGGAAGTTTGCTTTCTTGTAGGTTGAAAGAGATACCCAAAGGACAGATGAAACATTTGTATTTAGTCTTGATTACCACCGTGGAGCCTCAGGGTGACCACGTTTTTTTCTTCATTTACAAAATGTTCTCAAAGTTTTTCTGCATCTTTGAAGTTACTCATTCAACATCTCTCAATATTGGCTGTGGGGCAAAAAAGAAACAGCAATTTTTGGAGTACAAAATGAAAAAAAAAAAAAGATTGTGTAGAATTCAATCTGGTTCGTCAAGCACATTTTAGAAGGAGACATTTGTGTTCATACTACCTGTAAGGAATTTAGAGAAATGCTGTTTCTTTTTTTTTTTCTTTTTCTTTTTAAGAAATGCTCTTTCTAATCTTTCTCTTCCTTTGAGATCTGGTTTGTGAGCTTCATCTATTTATGCCAACTGTGAATTTTCTCCCATTTTTTGAACACTTAAAACATGTTGGTCATTTCATTCATTTTACCCTTATATGCAGCCTCATTATTCAAATATTTTAGTAATAATATCCCATCTGATTGATGGGATTATAAAGTCCCTGCTTCTCAGGATTGTGTCTTAAACATCTTTGTCATATCTATATTGTTCCTTATCAAACATTTATTGCTATTTCTTGCACATTATAAGCTATGGGAAATGTATACTGATTGACTAACTGAGCTACAGGTATAATTTTACTATTTTGAACAACAGAATGCATTATGTAAACAAATTCATAATATTTATTCTTGACAGATTTTCTACATGACCACTACTTCTTGTTAAAAATAAATATTTTAAGACACTGAATGTTAGAAACATCATTTATGCCTTGAAAGAATAATGTAAGGATTGTTCAAGTTAATTCTAAGAGGGCTCAAAATCCCTCTCTTCCTTATATAATAAAGTTTCTTCTTTTCATGCTTACTATTCTCTCAAGAACTCTCCCTTGTCTGTGCCACTCAAACCTGCTTATCTAAGTCATGCCTGCCGTTGGTTGCACCACGCTTCCTTTTGGATCATTTTTTGCTTTTGTCCTACTTCTTTGCATTTTCCATGTTAGCCTGGCACTTATTTCCTGAGATTGTTTTATCCCAGATGATATACTTCACAACTGCATGTTGGTCTATTCAATCCCTTCATCTACACCTGACTCCGAAAATTCTACCTCTGGAAGAGGCCCTGGCCACTCTGCACAAGGGCAAAGGTAGAATAATAAAAGATGAAGCCAAAAATTGTTACATGAAAAATTCTAAGAATCTAAGGACAGGGTAGTAACATACTTATAAATCTATATTTGTAGCAAAGACTAAAAGAACTGGGACAGATGGCAATCAAAAAATGAAATTAATTAATTCTCATTTTATATCTTCTGCACATTTGTCAAAATTCTTCTCATTCTTACCTTCTATGAAGTTCTTCCTCTCTTCCAGTCCACATTGACTCTTTTTTGCCATTTATAAAGTCACATTTTATAAACTGCTTCTACAATAATTGTGCCTTGTGAGAAAATATCACATGTAGTTTTAATCCAACCAGGCTGCAATCTCCAATGGGAGAAAGTTTTGGGAGCTAGAAATATTACATCTTAGAGTGTTGAAATAACCTGAAAATGTGATTTTAGAATCATTTCAGTGAACTTTGAGATATTTTGGGACAAGAAATGGGCATATGTGATGACTTAAAAATGGAGAAAAAGATGGGTTCTGGACAGTACAGAACTATAATCTGGGCCTTTTGAGGGGAGGCAAGATTCTAGAGTAGATTGTGAAACAAATGTTTTATGCACACTAAGAAAAGAAAATGGTAATGATCAGGAAACAGGTGGTTTCTTTTAGGAATAACTCATACTAAAATAACCTCATTAGATTTTTGGATGTGTTACCAGCTCGATAAACACAAAACTGTCTTTTTTTAAACAAACACTTGACAAGTTGTAACATGTTACTCATTTAAAATAGGGAACATGAGCTTCGTGAGAATAAAATTAAGTTGTATAATTTGTTGACTAATTCTAAAAAAGTACATTGATACTTAAATTAATGCCAGGTGGCTCCTCCATCAATACACCATTGTCTTTTTCTGATAAACAATTTTATTCAAATATTTCTAAAAGACATCTTTACAAAGTATGCAGATGATATTAGGGAGAATAGCTAATATTTATGGAGGGTAACCTAGAACAAAAATACAAAAACATGGGTTTGGTAGTTAGAAAAATTGAAGGCTTAAATCAACTCTACCACCTACTAGCTGTGGGACCAAGGAATTACTTTTCACTACTCATAAAGACCAAATAATCACTCAGAAAACAATTAATAGTAGCTTCTATGCTTTACTGGCATTTATACAACTGTTATTATTTTCCCAGGTCAGAAAGATAAGCTGAAACTAAACATGGAATTTAACAATTAAGATGAAAATCAATTGTACAAACGGAGAACCTGAATATACTACATCTCATGTGAATAAAACTTGATGGTTTTAGTTGACTGGAAGCTCAATTTGAATCAAACATATGAAATGAATAGTAAGACATTTAATATAGGTTTTCAATAGACTGATAGTAATTTGATTAGGGGAGATAACAGTTCCTCTCTGGTGTTCAGACCACAGTTGTGAGATTGTATTTAAGGAGACTTTGATTTTCCCAGAAGAGGGTAACTATAATGGTGAAAATTCTGGAATCCAAGTCACAGGAGAAATGGTTTAAATAATTGAAAATCATTCTGCTGGAGGAAGTAAGATCTATGAGGTGGGGTTTTGTAGCCAGGGAAGGAAAACTTTTCCCCCTAGGCTGCTTATCATGGAGAATTTGAAACAGATATGAAAATAGTGAGATTACTATAATCCTCTCTCATATACCTATCACCCAGCTACAACAGTTATCATTTTATGGATAATCTTTTTTTATGTATTATCCTTCTGACTGGGATTATTTGAAAGGAAATTCCCAAATTTCAGAAATGTCATGCCATTTATAAATGTTTTGCTGTGTATCTTTAAAAGACAAGAAGTTAAAAAATAACTGCAATACCATTATTGTACTTTAAAAAAATTAACAATTTCTTAGCCTCATTAAATATCCAGTTATTATACAAATTTCCCTAAATTGTTTCACAAGTGCTATTGTATTGTTATAGAGCCAGAGAGTTGTCAATGCCTTGGTCATATTCCAGGATCCACTCTGGAAAGCACACATTTTACTTTAGATTGATATCACAATCAGGTTTATCCACTGCTGCTTCTATTTTGTTTCTTTTTTTTATTGTAGTAAAATATACATAACATAATAATTACCATTTTAACCATTTCTATTTTTTTAAATAAATCCTCTATGTGTTTATTTGAGAGAGAGGGAGAACAAGCAGGGGGAGAGGCAGAGGGATAATCATGTTCCTTGGTGAGCAAGGATCCTGACGCAGCACTCAATCCCAGAACCCTGGGATCATGACCTGAGTTGAAGGCACATGCTTAACCAACTGAGCCATCCAGGAGTCCTTAGGTTTAATTTTTTGAAGGAATTCTTCATAGGCAGCATTCAATTCTTCCATCAACAGACACTTCATTTCTAGTATTTTCTCTCTTTAAAAAATATTAGCAGCCAGTGATAAACATTACCAGGATTTTTTTCTTTTCCAGTGGGGGTTAAAAAAGTTATATTCTAATTTTATCATTCCTTCTTCATTTATGACCTGGAATATTTCTAAAAAAGGCAAAGTTCTTATCTTTTTGGTTATAGAAACTTTTAAAGCAAATAGATATGTGTTGCCTTCCAAAGATTATTCTATGTTATTGGATCTGACTAGGGTCTGGCGGAGATAATAGATTTTTGAATTACCTCCTCAAACAACTCTTCCTTCACACCAAAAATTAATGTGAGATAAAAAAAGTAATTAAGGGGAGATGGTAGCTGTTTTCAAATAGTTAAAGTGATTTATGGTGGAAGCTCATTTTTTTATACTACATCAGTAGATTTTAATGTAGTGTTCTGTAATTCATTAGTTGCCTATAACACCCAGTGCTCATCACAACATGTGCCCTCCTTAATACCTGTCACCCAGCTACCACATCCCCCCAACTCCCTGCCTTCTCTAACCCTCATTTTGGTTTCCATAGTTCAGAATCTTTCATGGTTTGTCTCCCTCTCTGATGTCTTCCTGTTCAGTTTTCCCTCCATTCCCCTGTGGTCCTCTACTTTATTCATTAGGTTCCATGTATGAGTGAATCCATACAACTGCCTTTCTCTGCTTGACTTATTTCACTCAGCATAATGCCCTCCAGTTCCATCCATGTTCCACCATGTAAATGGTGGGTATTCATCCTTTCTGATGGCTGAGTAATATTCCATTATATACATGTGTTGGGGTCCATTAGCAAAGGAACGAGACTGAGACAAAGTGAAAGTTATGTAAAGCTTTATTCTGTGTCAAGCATTAGAAGTCAGACTGATCAGCCAGGGGAATGAGACTGAGACAAAGTGAAAGTTATGCAAAGCTTTATTCTATGCCATGCATTAGAAGTCAATCTGACTGGCGAGGGCTGTCTCCAAAGAGAGCGACAACCCCCAGTTTATAGGCTCAAGAATTGACTGACTGACTGGTCAGGGCCCCCTCTAAAAAGAATGACCCCTCCCAATCTTAGAGGCTACCTTTTATTGGGTAAAACTGCAACCCATATCTTGGCATCTCAACCCACCAGGTTTGTGTGTCTCTTGCTGATTGGCTAGTTCCATCTGGTCTGGTGATTTGTTATTCAAGATTATCCCATACCAGGAACTGTTACAAATAGCACTTTCTGGGAAGGCTTAGTCAGTTAACATATTCAATGTGAATAATAAGATGGTCGTCCTTTTCAAGATGGAGTCATTTTGGTTTGGGCAAGACGTTCTCACTGTTACAAACAGTACTTTGTACTGATTAGATGTCTCCATCTGGCCTGACTCATCCTTATATTCTGGGCTCTATTATCAGAAACTAGCCGACTACATTTTACTGGTTTCTTGGACTTGCTTTTAAGTAAGTTCCTCTGGGGGGCAGGGTCAATTTAAGTTTACTGCACAAACAAAATGGCTATTTAGCCAAGATGGAGTCACTCTGGCTAAATAGGCCCTTACAATATGGACCACATCTTCTTTATCCATTCATCTGTTGAAGGACATCTAGGATCTATCCACAATTTGACTATTGTGGAAATTGCTGCTACGAACATGGGGTTGGAGGTTTAATTTTGTTTTATTTTATTTTATTTATTTTATCTTATATTATTTTATTTAATTTTATTTTACTTTTTTCAGTGTCCCAAGATTCATTGTTTATGCAACACACCCAGTGCTCCATGCAATACATGCTCTCCATAATACCCAACACCAGGCTCACCCAACCCCCTCCCCCCTCCCCTCCAAAGCCTTCAGTTTGTTTCTCAGAGTCCATAGTCTCTCATGGTTTGTCTCCCCCTCTGATTTCCCAAACTCACTTCTCCTCTCCATCTCCCAGTGTCCTCTGTATTATTCCTTATGCTCCATAAGTAAGTCAAACCATATGATACTTGACTCTCTCTGCTTGACTTATTTCACTCAGCATAATTTTCTCCAGTCCCGTCCCTGTTGATACAAAAGGTTGGGCATTCATCCTTTCTGATGGAGCTATAATACTCCATTGTACATATGGCTCTTCCCACAGTTTGGCGACTGTGGCCATTGCTGCTATGAACACTGGAGTACAGATGGCCCTTCTTTTCACTATGTCTGTATCTTTGGGGTAAATACCCAATAGTGCAATTTCAGGGTCATGGAGTAGCTCTATTTTTAATTTCATAAGGAATCTTCACACTGTTTTCCAAAGTGGCTACACCAACTCGCATTTCCACCAACAGTGTAAGAGGGGTCCCCTTTCTCCACATCCTCTCCAACACTTATTGTTTCCTGTCCTATTGATTTTGGCCATTCTAACTGGTGTAAGGTGGTACCTCAATGTGGTTTTGATTTGAATCTCCCTGATGGCTAATGAGGATGAACATTTTTACATGTGTCTGTTAGCCATTTGTATGTCGTCTTTGGAGAAATGTCTGTTCATGTCTGCTTTGTGGGTGTTGAGTTTGAGGAGTTCTTTATAGATCTGGGATATCAGCCATTTTGTCTGTAGTGTCATTTGCAAATATCATCTCCCATTCCGTGGATTGCCTTGTTATTTTATTGACTGTTTCCTTTGCTGTGCAGAAACTTTTGATCTTGATGAAGTCCCAAAAGTTCATTTTCGCTTTTGTTTCCTTTGTCTTTAGAGACATGTCTTGAAAGAAGTTGTGGCTGATGTCAGAGAGGTCACTGCCTATGTTCTCCTCTAGGATTTGATAAATTACTGCCTCATGTTGAGGTCTTTTATCCATTTTGAGTTTATCTTTGTGTATGGTGTAAGAGAATGGTTGAATTTCATTCTTCTATGCATAGCTGTCCATGTTTCCCAGCACCATTTATGAAAGAAACTACCTTTTTTTTCCTACTGGTTATTTTTTCCTGCTTTGTCGAAGATTATTTTACCATAGAGTCATGGTTGTGGGTCCACATCTGGACTCTCTACTCTGTTTCACTGATCTATGTGTCTGTTTTTGTGCCATTACCATGCTGCCTTGCTGATCACAGCTTTGTAGTAAAGCTAAAAATCAGGAAACGTGATGCCCCCAGTTTTATTTTTCTTTCTCAGTATTTCCTTAGAAATTCAGGGTCTCTTCTAGTTCCATGCAATCTTAGGATTGTTTGTTCCAGCACTTTGAAAAATGTCGATGGAATTTTGATCGGGATGGTATTGAAAGTATAGATGGCTCTAGGCTGTATACGTTTCAACAATGTTTATTCTTCCAATCCATGAACATGGAATGCTTTTCCATCTTTTTGTCTTCTTCAGTTTCTTTCATCAGTGTTCTCTAGTTCCTCGAGTACAGATCCTTTACCTCTTTGGTTAGGTTTATTGCCAGGTATCTTATGGTTCTTGGTGCGATAATAAATGGAATTGATTCTCTAATTTACTTATATTTTCATTGTTAGGAAGAACACAATGTATAGTATAGTGTGTACTGTATGTATACAGTATACTGTATGTATACATACGTATATATGTATACTGTATACACAATATATAGTGTATAAGAATGATTTCTGTACATTGATTTTGCATCCTGCCATATCACTGAATTGCTACATGAGTCTTAGAAGTTTGAGGGTGGAGTCCTTTGAGTTTTCCATATGAAATATCATGTCATCTGTGAAGAGAGAGAGTTTGACTTCTTCTTTGCCAATTTGAATACCTTTTATTTATTTTTGTTGTCTGATTGTTATTGCTAGGACTTCTACTACTATGTTGAACAACAGTGGCAGAATGGAAATCCCTGTTGTGTTCCTGATCTCAAAGGGAAGGTTTCCCCAATGAGAATCATATTTGCTGTGGGTTTTCATAGATAGATTTTATGAAGTTGAGGAATGTTCCCTCTATCCCTATACTTGGAAGCGTTTTAATCAGGAACAAATGTGTTTTGTCAAATGCTTTTTCTGCATCAATTGAGAGGACCATATGGTTCTTCTCTCCTCTCTTACTGATTTGTTCTAGCACATTGATTGATTTTTGAAAGTTGAACAACTCTTGCATCCCAGGGATAAATCCCACCTGGAAATGGTGGATAGTCTTTTTTTTTTAAAGATTATTTATTTATTTGATAGACAGAGATCACAAGTACGCAGAGAGGCAGACAGAAGGAGGAAGGGAAGCAGGATCCCTGATAAGCAGAGAGCCCGATGCAGGGCTCAATCGCAGGACCCTGGGATCATGACCTGAGCTAAAGGCAGAGGCTTTAACCCACTGAGCCATTCAGGCACCCCTGGTGGATAATCTTTTTAATGTACCATTGAATCTTATTAGCTTGGATCTTGTTGAGAACCTTGGCATCCATATTCATTGGGAATATTGGTCTGAAATTCTCCTTTCTGATGGGGTCTTTGCCTGGTTTAGGGATCAGGGAATGCTGGCTTCATAGAAAGAGTCTGGAAGTTTTCCTTCCATTTCTATTTTTTGAAACAGCTTCAGGAGAATAGGTATTATTTCTTCTTTGAATGTTTGGTAGAATTCCACAGGGAATCCATCAGGCCCTGGGCTCTTGTTTTCTGGATAGTGTTTGATCAGTGCTTCAAACTTGTTACTAGATACTGTTATATTCAGGCTGTAAATTTCTTCCCATTTCAATCTTGGAAGTTAATAGATTTCCAGGAATGCATCCACTTCTTCTAGGTTGCTTAACTTATTGGTATATGACTTGATAATAATTTCTGATGATTGTTTCTATTTCCTTGGTCTTAGTCCTGATTTCTCCCCTTTCATTCATAATTTCATTAATTTGGGTCCTCTCTCTTTTCTTTTAGATTAGTTTGGGCAGAGGTTTATTGACCTTATTGATTCTTTCAAAGAACCAGCTTCTAGTTTCATTGATGTGTTCTACTGTATCTCTAGCTTCTAACTCTTTGATCTCTGCTCTAATCTTGATTATTTTCCTTCTTGTACATGGGGTTGGCTTAATTTATTGTTGATTTTCCAGTTCTTTAAGGTGTAAAGAGAGTTGTTGTGTTCTGGATTCTTCAATTTTTTTTTTTTTTGAGTAAGGCTTGGATGGCTATATATTTCCCCCTTATGACAACCTTTGCCGTATCCCATTGGTTTTAGACCGATGCATCTTCATTCTCATTAGTTTTCATGAATGGTTTAGGTTCTTCTTTGATTTCCTGTTGACCCAAACATTCTTGAGAAGGATGGTCTTTAGCTTCCAAGTGTTTGAATTCCTTCCAAACTTTTTCTTGTGGTTGAGTTCCACTTTCAAAGCACTGAGGTCTGACAATATGCAGGGAATAATCTCAATCTTTTGGTATCTGTTGAGCCCTGATTTATGACCCAGTATAGGGTCAATTCTGGAGAAAGTTCCATGTGTGCTCGAGAAGAATAAGTATTCTGTTGTTTTAGGGTGGAATGTTCTGTGTGTATCTATGATGTCCATCTGGTCCAATGTGTCATTCAAAGCTCTTTTTCCTCATTGATTTTCTGCTTGAATGATCTGTTTATTTCTGAGAGTGGCGTGTTATGATCCCCTACAATTAATGTATTCATATCAATATGACTCTTTATTTTGATTAACAGTTGGCTTATGTAGTTGGCCACTCCCATATTGGGTGCATAAATATTTACAATTGTTAGATCTTCTTGGTGGATAGACCCTTTAAGAATGATGTAATATCCTTCGTATCTCTGACTACATTCTTTAGCTTAAAATCTAATTTATCTGATATGAGAATCCCTATGCCAGCTTTCTTTTGAGGCCCATTGGCATGAAAGATGGGTCTCCATCCCTTCACTTTCAGTCTGGATGTATCTTTAGAGACCAAATGTGTCTCTTGTTGACAGCATATGGATGAGTCCTGTCATTTTCTCCAGTTGGCATCTCTGTGCCATTTTATGGGAGCCTTTAGGCCATTCTCATTGACTGTGATTATTGAAAGATATGTTTTTATTGACATCATGTTGCCTGTGAAGTCCTTGTTTGCATAGATTGTCTCTGTAAATTTCTGTTCTATGTCACTCTGGTGTTCTTTCTTCTTTTATGGAACCCCCCTTTATGTTTCTTGTAGTGCCGGCTTGGTGATCACATACATTTTAAACCTTGCTGGTCTTGGAAGCTCTTTATCTCTCCACCCATTTTGAATGTCAGTCTTCCTGGGTAACGTATTCTCATTTTGTGCCCTGAATATGTCTTGCCAGCCCTTTCTGGCTTGCCAGGTTTCTGTAGACAGGTCTGTTGTTATTCTGATGGTTCTTCTTCTGTATATAAGGAATTTCTTCTCCCTAGCTTCCCTTAAGACCTCCTGTCTGAAAATACAATTTGTGAAGTTCACAATTAAGTGTCTGGAGTTCTTTCTTGACTCGTTGATCTTGAGGGATGTCCTTTCTGCCTCTTGGACATGATCACTTGTTCCATTCCCCAGATTAGGGAAATTTTCTTCCAGATGTTGTTCAAGCATAGTTTCTAGTCTTCTCTTTTTCTGCACCTCCTCAGGGATCCCAATAATTCTGACACTGGTACCTTTTCTGGCATCATCTATTTCCCTAATTTTGTTTTCATTGCTTCTAAGCTGTTTATTCCAGGCCTTCTCCTGATCTTTCCTTTGTATCAGTTTGTCTTCTAGATCACTAATTCAATCTTCTGCCTCAGTTACCCTAGATGTTAGAGTATTTAGATTAGATTGGATCCCATTGATAGCATTTTTTCGTACTGCCAGATCAGCCCTCACTTCTGCCCTTAGATATTCTATGTTTCTACTAATGATCTTCTCCAACCCAACCATTGTCTGGGTAATTATTACCATGAATTTCCTTTGTGACATATTGTTTATTCCATATTCAAGTTCTGTGGCAGAGGGTGTAGTCTATGAATTTTTCCTCTGTTGGGTATTCCTCCTCCTAGTCATTTTGATGAGAGGTGGTTGAGGGGATGTACAGCTAAATATATCAACTATGATCCTGGCAAGTTGCACCTTCTCCAATTATGTTTTCTGCCCTCATAGAAATCCAGAAGTGTATAATCTTACATCTCAGGCTGATTTCATGGGTGTTCAGAGTGTTCTGGTAGATATTCAACTCACTTTAGGAGACTGGCTGAAACAGGGTCTCCTACTTCTCTGCCATCTCACCCCTCCTCCTCCTTTTTAATATTCATGTGATTTCTCTTATTCAAAGTGGTAGAAATGACAGAATTCCTAAAGCTATCTGGAATTTGTCCCTAAATATCTTTCAAATTGAGGTATGAAATATTTTAAAATAATTTGTTACAAGGAAACTTAAAAAGTGACAATTAATAATTACAACATATTAGGCAATGTGAAGTAGGTTAAGAAGAAACAAAACTCAAAACTTTTGAGTAACTCCAGCTTTTTAATCCACCTTGGAAAACAACAGCAATGAAAAAGTACTTTTATGTAACATGATTAAGGTTTCAGTAGCCCTTTGATATCAACAATTTCATTTGATACAACTCACTTGTAAGAAAGAATCCAGAGATCCAGTCCTTCTGACAGGGTAGCAGAGAGGCACAAATTTAACTAATCAAAATCACAGCCTTAAAAAATGATGCATTTATTTATTCATCCATCCAGTTAGCAGGTATTTAAAGATTATTATATGAGAAACATTGTGCTAGTTGACAATGGAATGGACTGTCTGACTACTCTAAAAACGGTGACAAAGAATTTCAACACTATATGATAAATTCTATATGGTGCTTTGGTCATTGAAAATGACACCTTTAAACTGGTGTGGAACTTAAAACTAAACTCCCTTGAATCTCACAGATGAGATGTTCATGATTAAAAAAAAAGTGATCTTTGTATGAGCACAGAACCACAGAATGTTAGAGATGCAAAGGACCTTAGAGATTATTTTTCCAACAATTTCCTCATTTGATATGTGTGGAAACTAAAACCTAAAGTGACTGAGTGATCTTTTAAGATAATATAACTAGAAAGTGCCAAAGCTTTCAGGTTTCTTGAGCTTATAAACACATTTTCCAAGCTATCTCAAAGCACTCTGAACTGAAAAAGTAAAAAAGAAAGTGTGTATTCATTCTGAAATTATAGATTTTTACCACTATCCTTAAAGTTTTCAAAATGTCAAAAGACAAAGTGGGCTTTTGCATTAATGCTATTGCTTTATAATTTCCTAATGAATTAAAATATTTTTAATAATCAATGATCAAACATTATTCAAAAGGCAAAAATGAATGTTATACTTCACATTATTTTAAAGGTCATTGATGGAACCTCTCTGAATGAAGAAACATCACATGCCAACTGCTAAATGTTTATAAGCTCAATACAAAGAATAGACAGTGGATTCTACAGTGCATAGACATATAGAATTCCCAGCCTGTGGTCATTTTTAGTCTACAATTAGAAGTTCAAATATAAATATGTTTTATTTCATAAACCCATAGTTTCTCCTACATTAATATATATCATTGTGGTTCCTCCCAATAACACCTTGAACCTTTACAATTGTGGATTTGTTGACGAAAAGGATATGTCACAATAGTTTTTGAAATATTCCAAAATAATGTAGCATGCCTGTCTCACTCAATTTTTAGATTCAATTATATTCCCATTACCTTTCTTCTGGTTCACTTTGCTATTTCTAGTAGAGTGGTTCTCCCTACATGACTAAAATATTATTACATTCTTATCCTTCATTGTTGGTTCTCCCTTGGCAGTCAAGTTTAATCCTGCCAGATGTTTTTGAAAATCTCAATCCTTCTACACAAATAATAGCCAGCCTGACCAATTCTTCCACTCAAAGTACCACCCTCTCTCAGAAATATATTATGTTTGGGGAATGATTCCTGACAATGAAATAAAGTAACCTGCTTTCAATCAATTTGTGAGTTGCTATTTTACTAAAAAGCTTTGATATTAATACCCCAAATAAGTAACTATTTTTAAGCTGACTAGCCCTAAATGTTCTAAGTTTACTGTTTTTGTCTTTTTCTTTAACTACAGAATCTCATATAGTGAATACAAATATGAATCATAATTAGAAAGCAATGAAATAGATTTTCCATGTGAAATACAAAGTTGATCACAGTTTATTTTTATCAGCTACATCTATATTGACTTTTTCCTCTCTTCATACACAGAAAAGCATTGCTTATGCCTCCAATGAGTCATCTCCTCTTAATAGGGGTTGCACTCCCGAAGAAATTGTTTTCCTACTAAGTAAACACACCTATGCTCTTAGATTTCCTGCTTCCTTCTATGTCTCTGTCTCCACACATAAATGTGCCCTCCCCACTCCCCTCCCAAAAAGCCTTATAGAGTAACACATTACTTATCCAAAGAACAGACTTCTAGTAACTTCAACCGTCAGGAAAAAGAATGCCACAGACCTTTGTAAAAGAGAAAACGATTTTTGAGAGGCAAGTTATCAAAAAGCACATGCTTATTTCATAAGAATAAAACTGAAAATGAGCTCTTTTCCCATAGTTTATTATTGGTTCTTTTCTTATAGTACTTAAAATTTCTCCTTATTATTCTAGTTACTTGTGTAAATGTTTTATCTTCCTTATGAGCCTGGAAAATCTCTGCCAACAGAATCCAGGTCTAATTTATCTTATTCCCCACAATGCCAGTTTCTTCATTTATATTCTATGAAGGGTCATTTCTCTATCATTTAAGGCCCCATGGAGGTTGCAAAAAGGTATAGGTAATTAGGAGTAGGAAAAGGCTATTTGATTTGCCTAGTTTTTCACTAAATTCTGGCACTTATCACATGCTTTTGTTATAGGTATTTTTATACATATACTATATTCCTAGCTGCTCTAACTGAAAAGAACGCTTTATAAACTCCTTGAGGGAAAGTTCCATGTGTTGCTCATCTTTGTATCTCTCAAAGCTTTTAAATGGAAGCATATACATAATAGACACAGATATACAAATGAATAAAAATAAATCATATTAGAAGGCTAAACATCAGAAACCCATAATGTATGACAGCAAAGAATGTCATTAGAATATTAAAAAATATTTTATTCATTAAATATTTTAAATGCCTATTACATACTAAGAACTGTGCTATGTACTAAAAGAAAGGAGGCATATATTTTCCTTCAGAGAATTCCTAGTTTACTACGGATAACCAGGAATGAAGTCTAAAATTATAAACCAAAATTATAAGAGATTCCTTCTTATTGATATATCCATCCCCTAAGCCTAGCCCAGTACACATTTTATTGTAAGAAAAAAAAAATGAAAACATTTTAAACCTTAAGATAAGGATAAAGATACTTAATTGTATCTTTATTTTCTTTTTTATAAAGGAAGACATCTCTAAATGTCTTACATAATTTCCCCAAACCCTATTAAGTATTTCAATCAAGCGCAGATAGAAAATTTTCAATAGCTCATGGAACTGTAAGGGGATACCCCAATATTTGATAGATTATAGAAGGACTATTAGCTAGTTATTAACATATTCAAGAATAAACTTTGAGAATAATTTTACTCAATTTTTAAGACTCAGCAATTTAATCCACTATCCCCTTCTTTTTTTCTGGAAATGACAAAGACTTTAACTGAATATCAAATAAATTTCATTTTCTTTCCCATGGTTAATTAAAATGTGAAGTGCCTGTGAAAGGGAGAATTTTAACACTATATATAGCCTTATACTGTTAATGAACTCAAGGCATTTAGCAGCATTACTTATTTGAGCCTTGTCCAAAAGAGGATGCACAATGAGAAAATAGACTTGAACATAGGAACCCTATGTATACTGTTGGCTTGTATTAAAATCAGACCAGTCGATATTATAATTGATAACTGTCTAAAACATAACAGTAAAAGGCAACGTTTTTTGAAGGGTATGTTCCACTATAGTTGTACTAGACAAAGATTATATTAACATTTTGGGAGGAGGTTTTTTCTGCTTTAAAAAAATGCATTCAAGGGTGGAATTAAGGTGGCAGAGAACTAAGAAAGCCTATGTTTGTATGGTCCAAAAAATACAACTTGATAATTATCAAATCATTCTGAACACCTGAGAAATCAGTCAGAGATCTGAGAAAAGAAACGCTGTAATCTACAAGTAGAAAAGCAACCACTTTTAGGAAGGTAGGAGGTGCAGAGACTTGAATCCAGGATGATATATCTGAGGATAAGACAAAGGGGAGGAAGCTGACTTAAGGAGGCTGACACAAAGTATTATAAGCAGCAGAGCACAAAATCATAACTTTTAGAAGTCTGCTACCTGTGAGATACATCCCAGACTTAAAGGTGCTCATGTGGCAAAGCAGGGCAGAATCAGAGGTGTGACACCATGGTTGGAGGATCCCTGGGGTCACAAGAATGGAGGTGCCTGAGTGTAGCTGAGTTCCCAGGTGCAAGAGTGGGGAGGTCAGCTAAAAACAGTGAGCCTAGGTGCTGGATTTCTGCTCTGTGTTTCCATAAACTGCAAACCACTGTACAATCATACAACCAATTACCTGACAGATCACGAAAAGGCAGAAGGTGGCAAGATACCCCTCCCTCTCCTGGGAGAAACACCACAGTCCTATGCTACAGTTGTCCATAAAATTTGGAATTTTGAAACTCAGTTTTATGCCTGAGGGAGGGGGGAAGCTCTCACAGGCCAAGTGAACACAGAGTTCTGACAGAAACCATGGAGACAAGAGTGATTGACTGCTTTTCTGTGAGGGCTTACTGAAGAGTGGGGATTACTAACTTTCAGCTCTGTGTCTAGAGAGCAGGGATCCCCCATATCCATCCTGCTCATGGGCGCTGAAAACCTTCAGGGAGCAAAACATCACCACATAGTAGAATCTGGAGCTGCTTGCACTAAGCCCTGCTTCCCTGTGCACTGGAGGGGCAATTCCATTAGGGCAAGTGCACCTTAGAATCAGTGCAACATGCCCCTCACCCAGAAGACAAGCACAAATTACTGACTCACCTCAAGTTTACTGACCATACTGAACAGCAAAACTTCAACTCTTGGGGAAAACAGTACATAACATTCATTGGTTTTTGTTGTTGTTGTTGTTCTATTTACTCTTTAGTCTTTCTGGATTTTTTCAGGTTTTTTTTTCAATATTTTCCTTTCCTTTTTAATTTTTATTTTTATATACATGACAAATATATTTTATTTTTGTTCTTTTCATTGTATTTTGTATTATTTAATCTTTTGTACACACACACACACACACACACATGCTTTTCTTTTTTTCTTATTTTAGAATCTAGTTTCTTAGATAAAGCACACCAAACACACCCAGGATCTAGGTATTTGTTTTGTTTTGTTTTGCTTCTTGTTTGTTTTATTCTTGTTTTCTTTTTGTTTGCTGGTTTGTTTTGTTTTGCTTTGCTCTTTCTATTGTTGTTGTTATTATTCTTTCTTCTCCTTTATTCTATTCTTTTCTGGAAAAAATGAGGAGATGGAGAAATTCACCCCAAAAGAAAGAACAGGAGGCAGTCTTCACAGGTAGGAATTTAATCAATACAGATATAAGATGTCTCAATTAGAATTTAAAACAATGATTATAAAGACACTAGCTGGGCATTTAAAAAAGCATAGAAGACACTAGAGAAGCCATTACTGTAGAGATAAAAGAACTAAAGTCTACTCCAGCCAAAATTAAAAATGTTATTGCCAAATGCATTCCAATTGGAGGCCAGAAAAATGAGGATGAACAAAACAGAAGAATGCATCCGTGACATAGAGGATAAAATGATATAAAATGAGGAAGTTGAAAAAAAAGAGCAGGGGAAAGCCTTTAAGGTCAAAAAGGTAGACTGAGGGAAATCAACAATGCCATAAAGTGAGTAATGTCTGTATCATGAGTCCCAGATGATAAGGAGTGGGGGGAAAAGGGTATGAACAGATTATACTCAAGAACTTCCCTAATCTGGGAAAGGAAACAGACACTTCAGTCCAGGAGCCACAGAGAACCTTCTCAAAATAAACAAAAATAGGTCAACACCTCAACATAAAATAGAGAAGATTGCAAATTTCAAAGATAAACAGAAAATCCTGAAACCAGGGTCACCTGAGTGGCTCAATGGTTTAAAGCCTCTGCCTTCAGCTCAGGTCATGATCCCAGGGTCCTGGGATAGAGCCCTGAATTGGGCTCTCCCCTCAGCAGGGAGCCTGCTTCTTCCTCTCTCTCTGCCTGACTCTCTACCTACTTGTGATCTCTGTCTGTCAAATAAATAAATTAAATATTTAAAAAAAGAAAAAAGAAAATCCTGAAACCAGCTTGGGACAAGAAGTCTTTAAAATACAAGGGGAGAAACATAAGACTTGCAACAGAAGTGTCCTCAGAGACCTGGCAGGCCAGAAAAGACTGGCCTGGTATATTCAAAGTGCTAAATGGGAAAAGTATGCAGCCAAAAAATACTTTATCCAGCAAGGCTATTGTTCAGAATAGAAGGAGATATTAAGAATTTCCATGACAAACAAAAACTAAAGGTCTTTGTAAACACTAAACCAAGCCCACAAGAAATATTAAAGGGGTGCCTTTGAGTGAAGAAAGAGTTAAAAGTAACAAAGACTAGAAAGGAACAGAGATTATCTCCAGGAACAGTGACTTTGCAGGTAGTACAATGGCATTAAATTCATTTTTTTCAATACTTACTCTGAATGTAAGTGGACAAAATGCTCAAGTCAAAAGACGCAAGTTATCAGAAAGGATTAAAAAAGAAGACCCATCAGTATGCTGCTTACCAGAGCCTCATTTTAGAGACAAAAACACTTCCAGATTCAAAATGAGGCATAGAGAACAATTTATCATGCCAATAGACATCCAATGAAAGCTGGAGTACCAATCCTTATATTCGACAAACTAGATTTTAAACTAAGGTCTGTAATAAGAGATAAAGAAGGACACTATATCATAATAAAGGGGTCTATCCAACAAGAAGATCTAACAATTGTAAATTTTTATGGCCCTAACTTGGGAGCAGCTGATTATATAAACCAATTAATAACAAAGTTAAAGAAACTCACTGGTAATAACAATAATAATAGTGAGGAAATTTAACACCCCACTCACAGCAATGGACAAATCATCTAAGCAGAAGATCAATAAGGAAACAAGGGCTTTGAATTATGTAATATTCCAGATGGACTGCAGAGATATATTCAGTACATTTCTTCCTAAAGCACCAGAATACACATTCTTCCCTAGTGCACATCAAACATTCTCCAGAATAGATCACATACAGGGTCACAAATCAGGTCTCAACTGATTTGTTGAGTACAAAAAGATTGAAATTATAACGTGTATATTTTCAGACCAAATGCTTTAAAACTTGAAGTCAACAACAGAAAAAATTTGAATGGACCACAAATACATGGAGGTTAAAAAGCATCCTACTAAAGAATAAATGGGTCAAGCAGGAAATTAAAGAACTTAAAAAACACATGGAAGCAAATGAAAATGAAAAAATGACAGTTCAGAACCTTTGGGGTGCAGTAAAGGCAGTCCTAAGAGAGAAGTATGTAGCAATACAGACCTTTCTCAAGAAACAAGAAAAACCTCCAATGCACAATGTAACCTCACACCTAAAGGGGCTGGAAAAAAAAACAGCAAATAAAGTTAAATCAAGAAGAAAAAGAAAAATAATAAAGATTAGAGCAGAAATCAATGATATAGAATACAAAAATCCAGTAGAACAGACCAATGAAGCTGGGAGTTGGTTCTTCGAACATATTCATAAGATTGATAAACCCCTAGCCAGACTTGTCAAAAACAAAAGAGAAAGGACTAAAATAAACGAATTCATGAATGAAAGAGGAGAGATCACAACCAACACTGAAGAAATACAATTATAAGAGAATATTATGAACAATTATATGCCAACAAATTAGGCAATCTGGAAGAAATTGATGCATTCCTAGAAGCATATAAACTACCGAAATTGACAAAGGAAGAAATAAGACACCTGAACAGACCCATAATCAGCAAAGAAATTGAAGCAGCAATCAAAAATCACCCAACAAACAAAAGTCCATGGCTGGATGGCTTCCCAGCAGAATTCTACCAAACATTTAAAGAAGAATTAATATCTATTCTTCTGAAGTTGTTCCAGAAAGAAAGAAAGAGATGGAAGGAAAATTTCCAACTGCATTCTATAAGTCCAACATTATATTGAACACAAAATCAGACAAGGACCTGCTAAAAGAAGGAACACAGACCATTATCTCTGATGAATATGGATGCGAAAATTCTCACAAAGATGGTAGCTAAGAGGGCTCAACAGTACATTGAAAAGATTATTCATCATGACCAAGTGAGATTTATTCCTGAGCTGCAGAGGTGCTTCAACATCTACAGATCAATTAATATAATGCAGCACATTAATAAAAGAAAGAAAAAGAAGCGTATGATCTTTTCAATAGATGCAGAAAAACATTTGGCAAAATATGCCATCTTTTCTTGATCAAAACTCTCCACGGTGTAGGGATAGAGGGAACATACCTCAATATCATAAAAGCCATATGTGATACCTCAATATCATAAAAGCCATATATGAAGCCTACAGCGAATATTATCCTCAATGGGGAAAAACTGAGAGCTTTTCCCTTAAGGTCAAGAACACAACAGAGATATCCACTCTCATCACTGTCATTTAAGGTAATCCTGGAAATACTGGCCTCAACAATCAGAGAAGAAAACAAAATGTAGGGATTCAGATTGGCAAAGGAGAAATCCAACTCTCATTCTTCACAGATGACATGTTACTTGATGTAGCAAATCCAAAGGATTCTACCCCTAAATTTTTGGAATTCATACAAGAATTCAGCAGCATGGCAGGATATAAAATCAATGCACAGAAGTCAGGTGCATTTCTATACGCTAACAGTGAGGCAGAAGAAAGAGAAATTAAGGACTTGATTCCATTTACAATTGCACCAAAATCCAGAAGACATCTAGGAATAAACCTAATCAAAGAGGTAAAGGATCTGTACTCTGAAAACTATAGAACACTTATAAAAGAAATTGAGGAAGACACAAAGAAATGGAAAAACATTCAATGATCATGAATGGAAGAACAAATAGTGTTAAAATGTGTATGCTACTCAAAACAATCTATACATTTAATGCAATCCTCACTGAAATACCATAAGAATTTTTCACAAATCTGGAAAAAAAATCCTGAAATTTGTATGGAACCAGAAAAGACCTCAATTAGCCAAAGGGATGTTGAAAAAGAAAGCCAAAGCAGGAGGCATTACAGCTTATTGACTTTGAGCTGTATGACAAAGCTACAATCAACAGGACAGTGTTGTACTGGACAAAAACAGACGGGTAGATCAACGGAATGGAATAGAGAACCCAGAAATGGACACTGAACTCTACAATTAATTCATTGTTGACAAAGCAAGAAAGAATATCTAATTGAAAAAAGACAGTCTCTTCAAATTGTGCTGGGAAAATTGGACAGCTACTTGCAGTAGAATAAAACTGGACCACTTTCTTACACCATACACAAAAATAAATTCAAATGGATAAAAGGCCTAAGTATGAGACAGTTATTTATCAGAATCCTAAAGAACACATGCAGCAAACTCTTCAACCTCAGCTGCAGCAACTTTTTGTTAGTCAAGTCTCCAAAGACAAGGGAAACAAAAGCAAATATGAACTATTGGGACTTCATCAAGATAAAAAGCTTCTGCAAAGCAAAGGAAACAGTTACCAAACTTAAAGGTAACCTGTGGAATGTGGGAAAATATTTGCAAATGTCTTATCAGATGAAGGGCTAGTATCCAAAATCTATAAAGAATCTTTCGAACTCAATACACCAAAAAACAGAAAAATCCAGTCAAGAAATTGGCAGAAGACATGGACAGACATTTCTCCAAAGAAGGCATACAAATAGCCAATGGTCACATGAAAAAATGTTCACCATCACTCAGCATCAGAGAAATACAAATCAAAACCACAGAGAGATATCACCTCACAGTGGTCAGAATGGCTAAAATTAATAACTCAGAAACAATAGAGATTGGGGAGGATGCAGAGAAAGAGGAACCCTCTTACACTGTTGGTGGAAAGCAAAACCAGTTCAATCAATTTGGAAAACATTATGGAGGTTCCTCAAAGAGTTGAAAATAGAGTTTACCTATAATCCAGCAATTGCACTACAAAGTATTTATCCAAAGGATAAAGACTTAGTGATTCAAAGGGCTACGTGAACCCCAAGGTTTATAGCAGCAATGTCCACAATAGCCAAAATATGGAAATTGCCCAGATGTCAGACAACAGATAAATGGATAAAGAATTAGTGGTATATGTGTGCAATGGAATATTACTCGGCCATTAGAAAGAATGAACCAGGGGGGGCTGGGTGGCTCAGTGGATTAATCCTCTGCCTTTGGCTCAGGTCATGATCTCAGGGTCCTGGAATGGAGTCCCGCATCGGACTCTCTGCTCAGCGGGGAGCCTGCTTCCTCCTCTCTCCCTCTCTCTGCTTGCCTCTCTGCCTACTTGTGATCTCTCTCTGTCAAATAAATAAATAAAATATTAAAAAAAAAAGAATGAGCCATTTCCAACAACATGAATAGACTAGAGGGTATTATGTTAACCAAAATAAGTCAGTCAGAAAAAGACAAATTCCATATGATTTCACTTATATGTGTAATTCAAGAAACAAAACAGATGAACATAAGGAGTGGGACGGAAAATAAAATAAGATGAAAATAAAGAGGGAGGCAAACCATAAGCGATGCTGAACTCTAGGGAAACAACTGAGTGTTGCTGGAGGGGTGATGGGTGAGAGGAAGAAGTAACTGGGTTATGGGCATTAAGGAGGGCACTTGATATAATGAGCACTGGGTTTTAATATGCAACTGATGAATCACTAAATTCTACCCCCAAAACTAATAATGCAGTATATGTTATCCATATTGAATTTAAATAATTTTAAAAAATTTATATACATGCATTCACTATATAAAAATTTAGAGTATCAAAAGAATAAATAATATTATAAAAACCATTTATCATCCCCAAATTCAGTAATTATAAAAACTATTCCTTATCCTAAAACTCAAAAATTAAGATGTGTCAACATTTTGGTGTATTTCCCTAAAATATGTGTGCATCAGCTGTGTGTGTTTGTGCATATTTTATACTGTATATACATGATTCTTGTAATGCCTTTTCACACTTCAAACTATATAATGGATATTTTCCCCATCTGTAGATATAGTTCCAGTTATAAGTAGTTGCATAGATTCTATAGATAGTATAAACAGACCATAAGACATTTAAACAACAATATACTATAGGTCATTTAAGCTATTTTTTACTTTTTGTCATTATAAATAATAGTAGATATATGTCATTTTAACAAATAATAGACATGGCTTTTGTATCTTTTTTTAAATTTTCTATGGATAAATTATTACAAGGGGAATTAAGCAAACAGTATAAACATTTTGAAGTCTCTTGATAAATATCACTAAATTGATTTCAAGAAATCAACTTATACTGTCATCAGCAGTATATATGTTTTACTCAGTAACACTGTATTAAATAAATGGTAGAGATATAAATACATATATACATCACACACACACACACACACACACACACACACACACACACACTTCAGTGCCTTATGTTAAAGAAGCCCAAAGGGACCTCGTTGCTCTAATTTTTATTTCTTCACTAGTGAGGTATTTATTTTATATAAATAGTAGTTACTTTTGTTTCTGATTTGTTGTATTTCTTCTTAAATATTTGCTCATTTATCTGTTGACTACAAGGTGTTTCTCATTTTCTTAATGAACTGTATGTGTACTTGATTATCAGTAATATGTTACCTGCCAATCAAGGTTGAAATTCTACTATGAAAATATGTAGAAATTATAGAAAACAATACAAGTATAATTATCCATCTTCCAAAACTTATAAACATCAATACTATCATAATTGCTTAATAACTTTTCTTTTTTGAAAATAAATAAAATATTACAACATTAAGTCCCCTTTGTATCATTGCTTAAACCCAATCCTCTACCCCTTACCCAGAATCATCAATAATCATGATTTTGATGTATATCCTTCCCATCATGATCTTATACATTATAATTATTTTCATGAAAAATCATACAATGCTATTTGGGCTGTCCTAAAGAAAAGTTAATATCATATTCATCATTATGCTACTCACCTTTTACTTAACATTATATTTTTGAGATCTAGACATGTTGATGTATAAATAGCTGATTAATTTATACAACTTTATCCACGTTATTTATAAAACATTCATTCATTTTAACTGCTATATAATATCCCATCTTATCAAGATATCATCATTTATTCACTATGATAAACATTTAACTTGTCCCTTGTTTTCAGTATTTTCAAAACTGTTTTAGTTTTCATTTATCCATGTTGCTGCCCAGTTGTCCCAACATTTATTGAAAAGACTCTTTTTTTTCCTCTGGATACTCTGTCAAATATTAATTGTTCATAGAGTTTTGAGTTCATTTCTGGGTTTTCTATTTGTGTTTCATTGATCTATGTGTCTATTTAGTGTCTTGATCACTATGTCTTCGTCATGTAGCTTGAAGTACAGAACTGTGATGCCTTCAGATTTCCTTTTCCTTTTCAAGATTATGTTGGCTATTCAGTGCCCTTTCTGGTTCCATACAAGTTTTAGAACTGATGGTTCTAACTCTGTGATAAATGATAATGTATTTTGATAAGGATTGCAATAAAAGTGTAGATTGCTTAGGTAGTATAGACGTTTTAACACTATTCTCCCAATCCATAAGCATGAAACGTCTTTCCATTTCTTTGTATCATCAATGTATTTCATCAGTGTTTTATAGCTTGCAGAAAATAGGACTTTCACCTTGGTTAGGTTTATTCCTAGGTATCTTATTGTGTTTGGTGTAATTGAAATGGGGATTGCTTAATTTCTTTCTGCTACTTCATTATTGGTATATAGAAATGCAACATAGTTCTGTATGTTGATTTTGTATCCTGTAACTTTGCTGAGTTCATGTATTAATTCTAGCAATTTTTCAGTGGAGTCTCAGTTTTTCTATAGAGAATATCATGTCATTCAAATAGTTAAAGTTTGACTAATTCCTTGTTGGTTTGGATGTCTTTTGTTTCTACTTATTGTCTGATAGTGGTGAGTGATTATTTTAATATATTTTAATATATTTAATAAATTATTTTAAAATATGGGTTTGGTTTGCCAGTATTTTGCTGAGAAATTTTGCATCAGTGTTCACAAGTGATATTGGCTTGTCATTCTCACTTTTACTGGCATATTTATCTGATTTTGGTATCAGGGTAATATTGGTCTTACAGTATGAATTTGGAACTATTCCTTCCTTTTCTATTTTTTGCAATAATTTGAGAAGAATAGTTAATAAAGCTTCTTTAAATGTTTGGTAGAATTCACCTGTGAAGCCATATGGTCTTGGACTTTTGTCTGTTGGGAGATTTTTGATTACTGATTCAATTGATTTTTATTACTGATTCAATTGCTTTGCTGTTCAGGTATTCTATTCCTTTCCATTTCAGTTTTAGTCATTTACATGTTTTTAGGAATTTGTCCATATCCTCCAGGTTGTCCATTTTTTTGGTATATACTTTCTCATAATATTCTCATATCAGCATGATTCAAAGAAACCAATATTTTAAAAATATTTTCTTATAATTCTTTGTATTTCTGTGCTTGGGTTGCAATTTTTCCTCTCCCATTTTTATTTTATTTCTTTGGATCCTTTCTCTTTTCTTTTTGATAAGTCTGGCTGGAGTTTATCAATTTTATTAATTTTTTCAGAGAACAAGGTCCTGGTTTCATCGATCTTGTCTATTGGAGGTATTTGTTGTTGTTGTTTCCATATCATTTATTTCTGCTCTAATCTTTATTATTTCCTTCCTTTTGCT
>ML099802.1:7994-23853 GCA_003697995.1 Taxidea taxus jeffersonii | reverse complement strand
TTTTTTTTTTTTCCAGGGTTTTAAGGGAACTATTTTTCCAATAACAGATGTTAAAAAAATGCACATGAAATATTTACTTTAAAATTCAACAGGATAAAATTATTTCAAATGCAGAAGGGCTGACAAAGAACCCCTAGAGCACTTCAAATATCATGACTTAAGGACTATTTTTTATAATGTAAATTGTACCCTATTGTTCTATTTTTTTCTCTTTAGCTTTTCTAGAGAAAGAAATTCTCAGAAGCATAAAAATTATATTGAAATTACGATATTACTTCAACAAGTGTTAGTTCTTAAAATTCTATAAAACTGTGCAAAAGTGTCTCTTATACTCCACTGTGAACCTGAGCCTACTGTCTCACTTCAATAGCTAGACTCAATGGCTTGGTTTGAAATCAAGGGTTCCAGCTGGAGGAGTTAGGCATTCACACAGTTGTAAAAGCTATTTGCAAACCTTGCTCACATCAAAGAGTATCTTATCACAGTGTGTGTGTGTGGGGGGGGGGGGTGTTTCTATTAAAAGGAAAATCAAGAGTCAAAGATAATTACAGACAGTCTAAAAAACAAATGCTGGCACACCCACCTTCTTGTAAGAGTGATTAAAGAAAAAAAGCTTTCGCAATTTCTCAAAGTCTATTTAAGACTTACTCCTTTATTTTATTTAAATTCAATTAACTAACATAGTATATTATTGGTTTCAAAGGTAGAGTTCAGTGATTCATCAGTTGTATACAACACCCTGTGCTCTTTACTCTTCACCACCAATTCTTACAAGGTGTACCCATTACCACTGAATGTGTGGTAGCTTTCGAAGTACTTCAATAGTGAAGTGCTAACACATACAGCAAAATATTTTATAAAGTTCTACAAATGCTAAAATTATGTTTAAGCCAGATAATCATTAAGCATGTAAGTTTACTATTAAAGAAAAGTAGCATACCTCTTGAGGCCCAAATGTATTCTTAAACCCAGGGACTCAATAAGAGATTAAAGACTAAAAAATGATTAGGTCATTTATTTTATTCTCATACAGAACTGCTCCCACATGTATGTGATTTAATTTTAATCCATCCAGTTTAAAATATTCTTGGTAATAGCAAATTCCAATTGCTTTGCTTGGAAGCCTATTAGCAGACTAGTTGGTATTGATATTATAGCAGTTAATTGTACCTTCTAGATTTGGGAAACCAGGCTGCTCTGTAGCAGTTCTATAAACCTAATTAGATAATGCAAAGTTAATTTTTTTCCTCACGTTTCAGAGTACCAGTTCTTATACTCAGTGAACCAAATCAGGTCTCCCGGTTGGCATGTTTAAATGTTTCTTAGGAGTAATGCTTTAAAATGCTACCAAGCCCAGAAGGGAATTTATAATGGAGCAGAAATGAGAACATTTCTCATTTTAAAATATTCAGGACTCTTAGCAAAAGGAAGCACCCAGAAGGTAGTCCTTCCCTTTCCCAAACAGATTTAAGGCTTGGAAAACTGCCACTCACGCTGCCTCAGCATCCCTTTCAGGATCCCAGGACTGAGCTAGAATGAAACAGCAGACCCCACTGTCAAAAAACCATCACCTGAAATGCTGAGCAGACAATTCTGCTACTCTGGTTCTTCCTGTAATTACATGTCAGGTAAATTAATGTGCTAAAAACTAAAAACTGCCTAATATTCTACAAATAAAGTTTCCTTTCCAACTTCAAATATTAAAATGTTGTTCTGGTCACAGCTTCTTATAAGTTATTGGATTTCAGACCAAAAGAGCACAAAAAACGCCTGCCATGAATTCTAATCGTTTTAACAAAACGTATGTAGAGCACATGAAGTATATATTACTACACCCACATGATTACAGTTTAGCTTAAAATGTACAGATGCGTCTACATACACACATGGGGGGAGGGTACAGAGAGGCGCCTAATTAAGGAGGAACAGATAGAATCCAACATGTGTTAAGTTCCCCTTTGATAGTTAAGTTCTCTAAAACCCTTCCTCTTCTTGCATTTTTCATCTCGTGAAGGTGATTATTCACCACTTGAACTTCTTTTTCTTCTAGCCGGTTCTGCTGGGTCATCCCACTTACAGGGATGCCAGTGAAGATGCCACTGTGTGTCCCTCCCGGGACCCAGGTGCTATGGGTTCGTTCACCAGGCCAGTAAGCGCACTTCCACAGCCCCTTTCCAGATCCCTAATAGTGATCAATTCTCGCTCAAATGCTGCAACATCCAATACTGCTGATGGCCCTGCCCTTAAATTATCTTTGCCCATGTTTTCTACATGGCAGTAGGCTCCAAATCTCCTTCTGCCTATGCTCCTTTCATCTCTCCCCTGCCCGGCACCTGAAAGGAGGCATTTTCCAGGTTTCAGTTTTCCTACCCAAATGTTTCTCCTCTATCCACACATAGTTCCTTCATTCACCAAGCTGGTCCTCAAACTTCAGACGTATTATTGCCGATGATTTGCACACTGCATCCAGTACTGATTCGGTTGAGCTCCACCTACCCAGTAGACACAGTCTATAAATTCTACATGCCCAAATCAAGCCAATGTTTTGTTTTACAGCCCCCAAATCTACCCATCCCCCAGACCAGCACTTCTCAAAGTAGGATCCCTGGACCAGCAACCTGGGAACCAGTTATAAATGCAAATTCTCTGCCCCACCTCAGACCTACTGAATCAGAGATTCTGGGCATGAGGCTGGAGTACTTTGTTTTAACACACCCTCTAGGTGATTGTGGGGCCTACTGAAGTTTGAGAACCACAGCTTTAAACGGTTCTGCTCCTTCTAAGGCATCAGCATCTTCCCCTTCCAGTTCCCCCAAGAGAGTTCCTCCACCTACACTCTACACCAGCTAATTCTACTTTCCCAGTCTCGCTCTCCTCCTATTCACTGTCTTAGTCCTCCTAGCTTTTAGGCCTCATCATACCCCAGGAGACATTTCTCTCCTCACTGAAATCCAGCCTGCACTGTTTCCAGATTATTCCTGATAGCCCAGCTCTGGTCATTCATGCTATTCAATCTTTCAGGGCTCAGACTCTGACTTTCTAGGGTTTGTTCTCCCCTTCTTCCTCTCCCCAATCCCATCTTCCTGCCATGCAGTCCCTGGGATTTGCTGTAATCTTTCATGACTTTGCACATACCGCTCTTCTGTCCTCACACACCTGTCCCTCCAATATTTGCTTTCTAAAGAGCTCTCTGATGGCACCAGGCCTTAGACTAGATGCTGCCTTCTCTATGATCCCACAGGACCCAGTAGACTTGGCTAATGTGGTTCTTGCCTCACCACTACAACAGGTCGTAAAAAAGAAAAAACAAAAAACATTACTCATTTTGTTTATCTTGGACCCTACATAGAGGACTATACAATTTATCATCCAACCCAGGGCCCCGTTTATATCTGCAAGCTTATCAAGTATATATTCCCTCCAAACTTACCAAGCTCTACTCATCCTGGCCCTCTATTTCTCAAACATTATAGCCTTTCATTCCAACATCGGGGGCTTTGCACTTTCCCTCTGCCTGGAACATTTACGTTTATCCTTCAGAATTGCATTACAGGGTTATACTCTTTCTTTGGGTCTCAGCTCAACCACCGGCCCCCTGAACTTCCCTGCATGGTCCCCACTGCCCCTTTCTCCTTCATGTTACTCTGTACTATCTTCAGTGTTAATATCTGAAATTACTGCCCTATTGTCTCTATGTTCCTTTCAATGTAGCCCACTTGAGCACACCTACTTGTTAAAATCTATAGTGTTTGGTCAGAGCCAAGCTCCAAGTCCAAACACAGTAGACAAATCTGGCTCTGCCACTTAACTATAAGTAAATGACCTCAGGCAAAGAGTTCACCTGACTCCATGGTCTCATCTATAGTGACAATTACATCAGACTTGCACTACAGGGTTGTTGTTACCATTAAACATAATACATATAGAATGCTTTCATGGCAAAGAAGAGTCAAGGTATTTTATCTCTTGCATGTTATCTGTTATCACTCCTATTATTATTTACTGCTCTAGAGCATCTCCAATGCCTACAGCAATGGATGGTACTTAGTAGACACTCAAATATTTGAAATACTTGAGCGACTTAGTGAATCAAGAGTTGATGATTAATGGATGTCACCACTCCCTAAACTCTACTTCAGAAGCTTCCAAAAATCTTCTCTAAGTGCTGACTTAATAAAACCCCAACCCAGTTCCATGGCCTACCATTTAATTCCCTTCAAATTGTGGCCCAAACTTACTTTCTCAATCTTAATTTCCAACACTTTGTTCTAGTAAAAAAAGACTTTTTCTGTTCTCACCTTATTCTGTTAGTGTAGACTGTTCTTCCTTGCATCCTTCCGGGATCCCACGGACACTCCAGGTCTAGCCAAATATCATGCTCTTGCCTCTGAACATCCACCTCCTACAGCTGTGCAAGAACCTCCTTTTTAGGGGCACTTGGGGGGCTCCATCGGTTAAACATCTGCCTTTGGCTCAGGTCATGATTTCAGAGTCCTGGGATAGAGCCCCTCATTGGGCTCCCTGCTTAGCAGGGAGCCTGCTTCTCCCTCTGCCCTGCTGGTGCTCTCTCAATTAAGTGAAATCTAAAAAAACAAAACAAAAAACCCTCCTTTTTACAACCGTTCATATTGCCACAGATCATCTCACTTGAAAGGAGCTCCAAGTCTGTGTCCTTGCCATCTCTGCATCTCCAGTGCCCAACCCAGGGTCTTGCGGAAAGCAAGCCCTCAATACACTATTTGGAGCAAATGGAAGGTTGGAGGTTAGAAGGTATTGTAAAAAGGCCCAGCTTTATATATCAAAAGAAATCTGCAATAGGGACACAACACCTACTGTGCAGTCATTAGGTCGAAACCTGAAAACACCTTTATTATGTCAACAGTTTTCATCTCTTCCACTATCTAGTACAGCATCTCCAATGCCTTGAGCCACGGATGGCATAGTAGTAAACACTCATCTGACACTTGTTGAGTAAACAATTCACGTTTTTTTCCTTTTTAAAGATTTTATTTATTCATTTATTTTTGACAGACAGACACACAGCAAAAAAAGGAATCAAGCTGGGGGAGTGGGAGAGGGAGAACAGGCTTTCCATTAGGAGGGAGCCCGATGCGTGCCTCAATCCGAGGACTCTGGGATCATGACCTAAGCCAAAGGCAGACGCTTAACGACTGAACCACCCAGCGCCCAATGATTCATGCTTTTAATAAAAATATATCTCCAAATTCTTACAAAGAATCCTGTTCACATTGTTAAGGCATAGTTCACCCTCTCACCCCTTCCCCTCTTCCACCATGCAAAACCCAACCATAAAAATCACTCCTTTCATAGACTCAAGCTATGTCCATTTTACTCTAGAGATTATAAATTCTTAATTTAACCACTTCTTCTGTCAGATTGCACATTCATTCTTCAGGGATGAAAATTAGAATTCAAAACACGAGCAAAGACGATGATCTAGGTTGAAGTCAGATAATCACAATCATTTTCCTACATTCAAGAGCCATTCAAATCTTGCTGACCAACTCTTTTTTGGAACTCTGGAATTAGAATTTACAAATATTCTGTTTACAAATGGTCCACACTCAGAATTCTGATTTTCATTCATGTTGCATTATTTTCTCTCCCCTTCTGTCTCCAATTTAGGACTGATTGATCAAACACAGCTTATACTAAAACCAAATTGTTGCAGCCCACACCTTATCTCCTACTCCATGCAGCCAGCCTCAATCACAAAACAGTTATCCAAATTCAACTTGCTCTTGAACAGTTTTCATTCCTTCCTTATGAATAATTGTGCACTCCCTGAATGGCTATTCTCCACCTTCTCATTTGGTTCTTGACAAAACATTCTGTGACAGCTCTCAGTGTTTCCTTATTGCTATTTGGATTAAGGAAGAAAGGAACGAACCCCAGGCCGTGTGGGTATTGCATCTCTTAAACTAGGATGAGATCCCTTTAAAGCAGGGACTTTTACTTGAGGTATTCTTGGTACTCCACAATGGGGTCTTCCTGGGAGGGAGGTGAAGAGGTGTGGTTGTAACAAGTTTGATGCCTGACCTTTGACCACAGACTGGGCAACACTTCCACAAAATCCAGACTTTGAATTCCTAGGAATGTTTGCATTTCTGGGGTGTCCAGACCTAAGGGGGTGTATGGCATGGTATGGGGGTATATGGTATGACCCTGGTAGATGGGGGAGATATCCCATGAGCTACTCCAAGAAACCTAAATCCTGCCTTCAAAGGACTCAGTCAGTGGTTTACAGTGAAATGAGAATGCTTCTGATTCTCTCCCCTCAAGAAAGCACATGTACATACAAGTCTGCATTAATTTCAGGAGGTCTATAGTGCCCAGAGTTCATAGACTTGGGAGTTTTTCATTACAGGTGTGAGGGAGGACAGCAATACAGAACAAAAACAAATCCCAAGGCATCTCAACTGGGGAAGTGAGACAACAGTGACCACTTAAGACACTACGCTTTTGATAAGTGATAGCTCTATTCCTAATATCAACGGAGCTTCCATTTGAAATAACGTCTTAAGGTCAAGGGCAAAGTCTTTCAGGTTGCAATCAATCATCACAGAGATAAAAGGGTTTGGTAAGGTGGAATTTGACTGTGACAGGGTAATAATTCAGTCATTCGGCCTCATTTAAGCAATATTCCTTTCAACGGGATCTTAGGTTATCACTTAAAACCTCTCTGCCTAGGACGGATTCCTGAGTTAGCCCTGCTATGTATGCTCTAAACCTAAGTGGCATTAATGGCTTGATGAAGGTAGTATCTGCACATACAAAGAATCATCCATTCACCAGCAGCTTCTCATCAGTACTGGATTAGCTATAATAAAACCACTGAAGACCTCAACATTTCCATTACAAACCCTTATTGTCGGGAGCTTATGGTTCAATTTTAAATTCAGGGCTAGGGGCGCCTGGGTGGCTCCATTGTTAAGTGTCTGCCTTTGGCTCAATTCAGGATCTCAGGGTCCGGGGATAGAGCTCCCATATCTGGCTCCCTGCTCAGTGGGGAGCCTGCTTCTCCCGCTCCTACTCCCCCTTCTCCTGTTCCTCTCACTGTCTCTCTAATAAATAAAAGGATGAAACTTGGGATGTATGGTTTGGAAGATACTATAATTTATTTAATTAAAGGAACTTTCTGCACTTTGCAAGTACTAAACAGATGGTCTTAATAAACACTGACCTCCAAATATCCAGAGGACAAAGCCTAAAAAAGTAAGCCTTCCCATAAGCATAAAACAGAAAATGTATGAATGTTTGTCTTCAGAACTTTCAATGTGACAAATAATCTATCAGCCTTCGCTGACACCTTCTCTGACACCTTCTCTACTCCCACATCCAAGCACTAGTCATGATACCTTTGCACCTTTCATAGCTCTTGAATCAATTTTTTACTTCTATTGTTACCCGGCCCATCCAAGCAACATGTCGCACGTGAACCATTATAACCTCCAACAGGACTCCTACACTCTGCTCTTGCTCTAAATCAATTCATACCTCCTGCAGGCAATCAGAATCCTTCCAAAAGACAAATCTAATCAAGTCCCCCCCCCCAACTTAAAAATCCTTCGACAGCTTCCTGCTGCTCTAAAGACCTCATCTTTAGCACGGCCTACAAATATTTACACCCTCATTCTACCTCTCCTCTCATTCTCCTTGTTCTAATTATATTCGTCTTCTTCCAGTTCCTCAGTTCACCATACTACCTCCTACCCCAGGACCTTTGCACATACTTCTCCCTCTCAGGAGTGCCTTCCTCCTGTTATGCCCAGATCGCAGGACCACCACCAAGAAGACCACCGAGAGCCAGCCAGACGTTCCGAAATGCAAAAGCAAGGCTTTATTCAGGCGGGCTGCAGCTCGGGCTTCGTCCTACACACCGACACAGCGGAGTCTAGGAGGAAGCCCCGAGCTGATATTTCACAGGGCTTATAAAGGCAAAAACCACAAAGTATTCGCACGCAAAATCACATGTATAGGTGACCTTTAAAAATGATTGGTGCTGGGGTTGCTTAAGCTACGCTGTTCAGCGGGGATTGGTTACTTTGTCTAGGGGATATCTTTTGAAAGTTGTTTGTACCAGGGTGGGAAAGTTGCAGGGAGTAGCAAGACCGGTTGGGTCTTGATTAACTTATCTACGAAGTGGGGGTATTTTGTGGTTTAGTAATCAATTCTGTTCCTGGAATTCCTGTCTCCTTGTCTGGAATTTATGCAAGCTCTGGGTCACTCATAGTTAAATATGAACAACAAAATGGCTACTGCCTCAAAACGGAGTTACTTTAGCCCTTCATTCCCACATCCATATCAACTATCTGTATTCAGATCTCCAGATTTCAACTCACTATGTCATTTCTTCAGGGGCTTTTATGACCAAATTTCTGTTCTCTTATCCCTATGCCTTTAATTCACAACATGTAGCATAATTTTTATTTGCAGATTTGTGGAGTTTTGATTAAAGTGGGGTGCTTTTTTCCTCACAAAGCTGTAAGATCCAGGGTTAGTGGTAAGGAGTACTTCCTCAATAACTAGCATTAGTATATAGTAGGCACTCAAAAATGTTTATTGATTAAATCATATCATATACAATGGTAAGATCATCTTTCACATCATTTACCTAAGAAAAACAGTGAAAGGCCCTGAATGAGGAAGGAGATAAGAAATGTGTTTCTCATCTTGACCATGGGTATTATGTTTTGTAATAGTGACCTCCACAGCTGGGCAGATATAAAGAAGTAGTCCGGGTTTCAAAACAACAACAACAACAAAAACTGAGGTTGCTACAGACTTTATTGCCTGGCAGGCACACTGAAAGCACAAGACAAACAATGGCACAGGGTGGAACCACAAGTACAAGCTTGCCAGAGTAGAGGCAGAACCTTTATTTGGTAGATTGTTCTAGCCTATTTCAAGACATTTACAGGGATTTAGAGAGATCCAAAAAAGCCTACAGGTGGGGACGCCTGGGTGGCTCAGTTGGTTAAGCGGCTGCCTTCGGCTCAGGTCATGATCCCAACATCCTAGGATCGAGTCCCACATCGGGCTCCTTGCTCGGCAGAGAGCCTGCTTCTCCCTCTCCCTCTGCCTGCCACTCTGGCTGCCTGTGCTCGTTCACTCTCTCTCCCTGACAAATTAAAAAAAAAAAGCCTACAGGTGGATCACTACAGGTGGATCAATATTAAAGAAAAGGCAGGTGCGTCACAGTGTTGGGAGGCGTCTACAATAATAATCAAAGGAAAAAACTGTAAGGCAGAAGGGAAACTCAGGAGTCAGAATCTGTGTGCTGGTCAGAACCTTCCCTAAAGGAAATGTTCTTCTACTGCCAGATCTCATAAGTGCTCAGGCTAGTTTTTAATAAAAGGAGGCAAAGTCCCTTATTTATGCTCGTAATGATTCACAAGCTATGCCTTAAATTGCAGTTAACAACTGCCTGTATTTTGTTTTCCTGACACAGAAGGATTCTTTTCAGTGTTAATTTACATTTAAAAGTCTTAAAAAGCTAGCTTCTGTCTTTGGCAAATGATAGCAATGACAGTGGACCCCGTGACAAACTATCAAATAAGTTGAACCAAAAATCAAGATATCACCTGCTATTGAATAACTAGCCTTGTGGTTGGGTAGTTATTATAGAATCACTTTAATAAAGACTTATTACAAAAGAGATGGGTATCGGTGTGGATGTTCCATCACCTCTTTAAAAGACTTGTCATGTGAACTACAGGACATTCTAAATACGGCTAGTTTTGTCAGACTTTCCTCAGTTTCTCTCCCAGAAAATGGGGTTTTAACATTCCTAGCTCTTTGTGAAAGGCCATTTAATGACTTAAAACAAACACTCTCGATTGCGATATTCAGTTATCCTTTGCCAATCATTTTGAAAGCAAAAATCATAAAGAGGTCACCATCAGCCCACGAGATTAAAATCACCAACACACTAAAAGGAAAACTTGGGACTTTTTATTAGTACTCAGATGACTTAGATGGGAACCCACCCCAGATATTATAAAGAAATTCCACTTCAGTTGAGACTTCAAATACTTAAACGTAAGAGTAAATCTAATTTCACCATATAGACGGCAACTGCTAAGGAAATCTCTTCCTAGGATTCTCATTCTCAAAAGGAAGCCTAGTCATTTAACTTCCTGATGCTAAGTTAACGATAAGGAAAGTTAATAAGGAGATCACACAGACGTAGAGTGGATAATATTTGCAAAAGGCACTTTACCAGAGAGCCTAACTCCTCCCAAGGCCCCTGGGCCGCTCCGTGGCCCTGAACTCCTCACGCCCTCCGTCACCCTCAAGGGCAGCGGGTCCAGCAGGCTACCCCGGGCTCCTGGATGAGGAAGGAGAGGGGTGCGGCGGCTCATTTTCGGGGAGCAGAATCCGGGTGGGGGGGGCGGTTGGGAGAAGCCGGTATGCAGCCAACCAACTGGGTCAGCCAAGCTGCAGTCGCGACGGCCCCTTCCCCGCGCGGCTCACGGTAACTAACGTTCCGAGGCGTCTGACTAAACCCTCAAAAGCAAGGGAGTGTCAAAGCTAACACTCGCGCCTTGGGCGGCAGACAAATGCGTCCCAGCGGAGCCGCGGGGAGCTCCGCTCCGCGGCGCCCCTCGGCGTCGGGCTGGGCGAGCTGGCGGCCAAAACCAAGCGGCGGGGAGCCGGCACAAGTTAGTTTTCCGGACCGAGCAGCCCTGCCACAGCCGGGTTAGAGGAACCGGCCCCACACCCACCCCGGGGCAAAGCTGCCGGGAGCAGGCGGGCGGGCGAGCGACGCGGCTCTGGAAGAAGGGACTTCCCCCGCGCTGTGCGGACTGCGACCGAGGGGCTCGCGAGCCGGGCGGGGACGCCCCTCCGCCACCTCGGGCCAACCGCCCCTCCCCTCAGCCGGGAAGCGGGAGGGAGGGCCGGTCCAGGGCGAGGCCGAGGCCGCACATCGCACCCCGTCTCCCGGCCACCAGAGCCGGGGGGGCGGGGAGGGAGCAGGGAGGCGGCGCTCTCCGTACGAGCCGGAGGCGGGGCGCCATCTCCCTCCCACTCCCGGCAGGCAGGCGGGCCGGGGGAGCCGGGGGCTGCGAGCATCCCCGGACGGGTGGTGGCGGGAGGGAAGGCTGCACCGAGGGGCCTGGTCCCGAACGGCGGTGATGGCAGCGGCAGCATCTCGTTTCCTTCAGGCCTGCACGCGCCACAGGCCGCAGCCTGGACCAACCCTACGGCCCCCGGCCGCCGAGGCGGTCCCGGCACGGAGAAGTCTGGGGGCTAGGCGGCCGCGGCCCCGGCTCTCCTCCCGCTCCGCCCCGCAGTCCCGGCGTGGAGCGCGGCCGCGGGCAGCGGCGGCGGCGGAGCCCCGGGAGGGGGAGCGCGGAAGGAAGAGGAGGCGAGGGGGCGGGCCGGTGGCTAGTGGCCGGGACCGGGTGCTCTCGGCTCCGCGCCCCCGATCGGCCCGCGCTCCGCCAGCACCACCTGCGGAGCTGCGGCGCAACGCCGCGCCCCGACCCCGCCGCCCCTGCTCCCGCCACGCGCGCGCGCAAACAAAACAAGTTGCAGGTCGCCGCCGCCGGAGGGGGCGGGCGGGTCACTCACCCTCATCCTGCTCAGCGGGCTTGGGTCGTCCGGCCGCGGGGACAGGGAAGACCAAAGGACTACTAGCCCCAGGAAGCTTCCCACCACCAGTAAACTGCGTAAGATGAACCCAATCTTCAGCCTCATCTTCCTCCGGTGGCGAGAGACACAGAGCCCGGCGCAGCCGCCGCCACAGCTCTCCCCTCCCTCCTTCCCCCTCCTCCGGCTCTCCACCTCCTCCCTCCCCCACCCCCCCCCCCCCCCCCCCCCCACGGTCGGCCTCCGCAGAGCTCCAACCGACCCGTGTGCCTCGCTCTTCCAAGCTTCCTTTCTGTGTCCCTACCTCTTCCCGGCCCGCAGCCCTCTTCTCTCACCACTATATCCAAGAATCCTCTTGGCAATTCCCTGTTACCTTGTAACTAACTTACACTTTCCCTGGGTCTGGTCCTTAGCCTTTGCCCCGCTGCTCAGCTCTGAAAGCTTCCAGATTCCCAAACTTTTGTTTTAATTATGGGCCATAACTCTGTCCTTAACGCCCGTACCCTCCGGGATGCCCCGACCCGCCGCCCCCTCCCCGCGGACCTGGAGCGGCTCCTGGCTGCCCCTCCCTTTCTTACACCCACTACCCGGAGCCCCCAGCCGCAAGACTCGCAGGAAGCAAACCAGGAAGTCAGGGCTACCGCTGCCGCAGCAGCAGCTCCACGTGGCTGATTTATAGCTGGGAGGATTTTTTCTTATTGATTGTTCTTGCTTTTTCACACGGCTCCTTAAGGAGGTGAATTTGTAACTGAAGGGCCCAGGTGTGATGTGCACGTATCACTGGACTGGAGGGGTTCACCTGCAAAACCAATATTCACTTTCTCTGAAGCTAATTAGAAGAATGCTTGTCTCATGCTAATATCAACCTTGTTCATGAGCTGTTTCTATTTGGAGGACCGAGGATTTGGGATTTATTAAACAATGCCCTATTTTCATTGCCTCCCTCAGACCTGATTTTTAACACTTGATGGACGTTCCTTGATTTCTGTTTTTCAACCCTTTTCTGCCTGTGAGACCTATCGAGATATCGAGATACGTGTACCAAAGAGGATAGGATAGGGTATCAAGAAACGTGTACCAAATGCCTCACCCTAAGGGAGTAATTTTACGTCCATATCTCCCAATAAAGATGACAGTCACTGTATTGCCAAGCGTATGCGATTACGTTATCAGTGGACCATATCTTAAACTGCCTAATTTAAGTTAAACAGAATGTTTAATATCTTATCCTAATATTTAGGATGGTGAAAGTTCATCCTTTTACCTAATGTCTCATATCTAAAAGGACTTTTAAAAAAGTAAAAACTGGTTACTTAAATTTTTAAAAGAAATAAGGAATTTGAATCATCCAGATAAAGAACTGTACCAAACTAACTTCATGAACTTCCTAATTTAGGTTACATTACCTATATACTGGGGAATTCCATAGATGCCATAATTTCAGAATTTCCACAAAATATTTGAAGTGATATCCTTGTGAACAACATAGGGAAATGTAGAATGGTTGGCAATATAGTTAGGGATATTCTTGTTTGGCTGAATGAATAATTGTACACAGTTGCAATATAAGCCATGATAATATACAGATCACCTGGAGAAGGGGTAGCAGGTGTTGAATACAAATCACTACCCAACCCAGCATTTTTATCAGCCACTTAAGAATTAGTTGTTTTGGGGCGCCTGGGTGGCTCAGTGGGTTAAAGCCTCTGCCTTCAGCTCAGGTCATGATCCCAGGGTCCTGGGATCGAGCCCCGCGTCGGGCTCTCTGCTTTGCAGGGAGCCTGCTTCCTCCTCTCTCTCTGCCTGCCTCTCTGCCCACTTGTGATCTCTGTCAAATAAATAAATAAAATCTTTAAAAAAAAATTAGTTTTTAGGGGCGCCTGGGTGGTTCAGAGGGTTAAAGCCGTTGCCTTGGCTCGGGTCATGATCCCAGGGTCATGGGATCGAGCCCCGCATCGGGCTCTCTGCTCTGCAGACAGCCTGCTTCCTCCTCTCTCTCTCTGCCTCTCTGCCTACTTGTGATCTCTAGCAAATAAATAAAATCTTAAAAAAAAAAATTAGTTTTTAGTATAAGATGAGGGAGATTTTTTAAAAAGATCTTATTTATTTATTTGACAGAGACATCACAAGTAGGCAGAGAGAGAGGCAGAGAAGCAGGCTTCTTGCCTAGCAGAGAGGCCAATGTGGGGCTCGATCCCAGGACCCTGAGATCATGACCTGAACCAAAGGCAGAGGCTTATAACCCACTGAGCCACCCAGGTGCCCCTAAGATGAGGGAGATTTTGCTGAAGACTTTTTTGGTGAAAAAGACCTGAATATTTAATTGCTTAAGTATGAACCTGCTGGGTAATGTAGAAAAATAATGCCCCACTGTTGGGTCAATTTAGGTCCATGTTGGGACCCAGAAGTCACCTGTTAGTAAGTACCCAGGTGATTCGGATCCAGATAAGCTGTGCACCACCTTTGGAGAAACAGTGAAAGGGAAGGGGTGCTTAGGGAAAGATTTATTTAGGTATTCTTGGGAGGCAGGAATAGGATCATTTGTGGACTCAACTTGAGCTGCTCAGGAGGGAAGAAGACACCTTTGCAAACTAGACAGTTCCCTAGGCAAAGACTGGGCTTAGAATAGGTGACCGTCAGGGGCGCCTGGGTGGCTCAGTGGGTTAAAGCCTCTGCCTTCGGCTCAGGTCCTGGGTGGCTCAGTGGGTTAAAGCCTCTGCCTTCGGCTCAGGTCGTGGTCTCGGGGTCCTGGGATCGAGCCCCGCATTGGGCTCTCTGCTCGGCGGGGAGCCTCCTTCCTCCTCTCTCTCTGCCTGCCTCTCTCTGTACTTGTGATTTCTCTCTCTCTGTCAAATAAATAAATAAAATATTTAAAAAAAAATATTAAAAAAAAAAAAAAGAATAGGTGACCGTCAAAGGATCTTACTCTGATCACATGAGGGAATAATTCTGTTTGAAATCAGCTGCTGAAGTTGAATCTCTCATTTGTGCTCTCACTTTCACAGAGATGACAGCTTTTTATTATTAAGAAAATAGGAAGCTTTATTTTTACTATTAGCATAGTTGCACAGGTATGCAAATTTTAAGTGGTACTTATTACTCACTAAAGTAATGGGAATGATTCTTGTGCAGAAATAGGATTCAGAAATCCAGCCATCCCCCTTTAGTTTTGCACAGAGAGAACTTAAAATTTGTGTGGAAAGATACAAAGTTAGAAATTGACAAATGGGTGTAGAGTTGTAAAACCCCATGTTTCTCTGAGTCCTCACAGTGTTTAAAAGAAACTAAAAGCATGCCTTAAAAATATATGCCCATTGCAATATTTGCTGGGAGGCAGCCTGGGAGACACAACTCTGTTTAGAACATGAGCTACAGGGCGCCTGGGTGGCTCAGTGGGTTAACCCTCTGCTTTTGGCTCAGGTCATGGTCTCGGGGTCCTGGGATCGAGCCCCACATCAGGCTCTCTGCTCGGCAGGGAGCCTGCTTCCCCCTCTCTCTCTGCCTGCCTTTCTGCCTACTTGTGATTTCTCCCTCTGTCAAATAAATTAAAAAAAAAAAAAAAAGAACATGAGCTACATGCAAAGCTTACATCAAGGTTAGTCACTTAACTGCTCTGAACCCAGGGCTCTTACCTGCCAAATAATGATACGAAATAATGATACGATACTCATTTCACAATATTATCAAAGGAATAATGGAGATCAAGGACATATGCCATAAAGTGTTTGTAAAGATATAAAAAGTAAATATATGATGGTAGAACAAGACTCAGTTGTGTACGGACATAATTTTTTTTTTAACGGATGCTACTGTTATATGACGGATTTGTGTAATCTTTCCAGTTTTTCTAATCCTGGGTTCATGGAGGAAGAGGGTAGAGATTAGAACTGCACTGGGGGGGACACAGAGGATCCCCAAGGGAGCACTGCCCTCTGTCAGGCATGGGGTCGATGTGGTGCGCCATGACACGGTGCCTTCGGTTAGGAGGCTGGCAGAGGGCTCAGAAGCAAGGTAATGGGATGAGATGGAAGAGAAAATTTTTGTGAATGCCTGGTGTGTGCAAGTTGCCTCACATTTGTTACTTCATTTAATCTTGACATAACCTGAGTGAGGTTGGTAATTCTGCTGTTCTCAAGCTGGGATTCAAAGCAGATCTTTCTAGTCTCGAATTCTTGCCACCACATGCATACTCCTCACCAAGCCGTGCCAGCCTTCTGGGCCTAGAATATAAATAAGTGTTCTC
>RCUC01121404.1:0-12803 GCA_003697995.1 Taxidea taxus jeffersonii | reverse complement strand
TGTGGCCCTTCTGAGTTTCTACTGAATGCCTTATGTGCTTGACAAGGTATCTCTACTCTAGTTGGTGGGACCCAGAGGTTTTCCCAGCCTTCTGTGAGCTCTGGAAATTATTTATCTTACTACTTCTCAGTGATCTTTCTTTAGGTGTTTTACTTGTCCAGATTTCTGGGGTTTTACGCTATGCCCTTCCTCATTGGTATTCAACCAAAGACACAGAGAGTCCTTCATGCAAATTTCTGGAACTTTTGTCTTTCCCGCCCTCAGGTACTCTGCTCTGAAAATTTTAACTGCCTTGGCTTTCCCAGACTCTTTTCTCCTCAACTCAGCAAGTTTGTTGGGCTTTGTTTGGTTTTCCTCTACCACAGCCTTGAAATTGCTCCCAAGCAGAAAACCTGGGCAATGGTGAGGTTCAATTCATTTCCCTTTTCTCATTTGTAACAGTCCTGTACTCGCTGTTGTTCAACGTCTGAAAATAGCTGCTTGTTCATTTTTGTCTGGTTTTCTGGGTCCTTTCAGTAGGAGTATAATTGCAGAGCCTATATTCCTTTACAGCACTAAGCAGGTATTTACTTTTTATTCTTAAAGGTTGATTTTATATATGACCACCTTGCTGAATGTTCGTATCAGTACTTTTATTAGTTCTTATATGAACATCCTGTCTTTGAATAATTAAACTTCTGTCACTTCCTTTACCAGTGTTTGTGCTGTTATTTCAACTTTATTGTGTTCAATTGAATAGCACATCAATGTGAATGCTAGTAATGAAAAAAGATGTTTCTATTTTTTAAAATAATTTTAATGAGAATTCTTCTAATACTTTGTCATTAACTTTACTATAGGGTGGTAGTAGATGCTCTTTATTAGGTTAAGGAAAGTTTCCTATATTTCTTGTTTGTCAAGAGTTTACCTCTTTTTTTTTCTTTTTATTTGAGAGAGAGTTAGAGAGAGAGAGCACGAGAGAGAAAAGTGACAGGTGACAGAGGGAGAAGCAGACTCTCTACCAAGCAGGGAGCCCAATGTGGGACTCCACACAGGGACTCTGGGATCATGACCTGAGCGGAAGGCAGTCGCTTAACCAACTGAGCCACCCAGGCACCCAAGGGTTTGCCTCTTAATGTGTGTGTGTGTATATATATATATAGAAAGAGAGAGAGAGAGAGAGATGTAATTTTTTCCTTTCAATCTGTTAATGTTGTGAATTATACTGACAGAGTATAATATGGATGCAGAACCATCCATACCTTCAACTACTTGGTCAGTATTTTTATTTTTTTAACAAACTGATATATTCAGTTTGCTTATATTTAGGGTCATAAATGAAATTGAACTGTGACTTATTTCCTTATTCTATCTTTGCCTTATTTTATTTTTATTTTTTCTTCCCCCAACACCCACCTATCTTTGTCACCTAACATCATATTATTATTTTGCTATGACTGCCTCAAACCCCTTCATCTAGCATTTTAATGCAAGTTAAATAATCAACATAAATTTTCTTCCATCTTAGTTTTCTTTCTTTCTTTCCTTTTAAAATAAAGGTAAGTATAGAAGTTACTGAGGTTTTTTTTCTTTGTTTTTTTGTAACTTTATTTAAGCTTTATTTAAACATATAATGTAACCCCACCACCCTCTCCCAACCCCTCTTCCCCCCACCCCCCTCAGTTTGTTTTATGACATTAAGAGTCTCTTTTGGTTTGTCTCCCTCCCGATCCCATCTTCTTTCATTTTTACTTTTCCTACCACCTTAACTCCCACCCCCGTTGCATCTCCACTTCCTCATATCAGGGAGATCATGTGGTAGTTGTCTTTCTCCAGTTGACTTATTTCGCTAAGCATAATACGCTCTAGTTCCATCCATGTCGTCGCAAATGGTAAGATTTCATTTCTTTTGATGGCTGCATAGTATTCCATTGTATATATATACCACTTCTTCTTTATCCATTCATCTGTTGATGGACATCTAGGTTCTTTCCATAACTTGGCTATTGTGGACATTGCTGCTATAAACATTCGGGTACATGTGCCCCTTTGGATCACTACGTTTGTATCTTTAGGGTAAATACCCAGTAGTGCAATTGCTGGGTCATAAGGTAGCTCTATTTTCAATTTTTTGAGGAACCTCCATGCTGTTTTCCAGAGTGGTTGCACCAGCTTGCATTCCCACCAACAGTGTAGGAGGGTTCCCCTTTCTCCACATCCTCGCCAGCATCTATCATTTCCTGACTTGTTCATTTTAGCCATTCTGACTGGTGTGAGGTGGTATCTCATTGTGGTTTTGATTTGTATTTCCCTGATGCCCAGTGATGTGGAGCACTTTTTCATGTGTCTGTTGGCCATCTGGATGTCTTCTTTGCAGAAATGTCTGTTCATGTCCTCTGCCCATTTCTTGATTGGATTATTTGTTCTTTGGGTGTTGAGTTTGCTAAGCTCTTTGTAGATTTTAGATACTAGCCCTTTATCTGATATGTCATTTGCAAATATCTTTTCCCACTCTGTCAGTTGTCTTTTGGTTTTGTTGACTGATTCCTTTGCTGTGCAAAAGCTTTTGATCTTGATGAAGTCCCAATAGTTCATTTTTTCCCTTGCTTCCCTTGCCTTTGGCGTTGCTCCTAGGAAGAAGTTGCTGCGGCAGAGGTCGAAGAGGTTGCTGCCTGTGTTCTCCTCAAGGATTTTGATGGATTCCTTTCTCACGTTGAGGTCCTTCATCCATTTTGAGTCTATTTTCGTGTGTGGTGTAAGGAAATGGTCCAATTTCATTTTTCTGCATGTGGCTGTCCAATTTTCCCAACACCATTTGTTGAAGAGGCTGTCTTTTTTCCATTGGATGTTCTTTCCTGCTTTGTCGAAGATTAGTTGACCATAGAGTTGAGGGTCTATTTCTGGGCTCTCTATTCTGTTCCATTGATCTATGTGTCTGTTTTTGTGACAGTACCATACTATCTTAATGATGACAGCTTTGTAGTAGAGCTTGAAGGCGGGAATTGTGATGCCACCAACTTTGGTTTTCTTTTTCAATATTTCTTTGGCTATTCGAGGTCTTTTCTCGTTCCATATAAATTTTAGGATTATTTGTTCCATTTCTTTGAAAAAATTGGATGGAATTTTGATAGGCATTGCATTAAATGTGTAGATAGCTTTAGGTAGCATAGACATTTTCACAATATTTATTCTTCCAATCCATGAGCATGGAACATTTTTCCATTTCTTTGTGTCTTCCTCAATTTCTTTCATGAGTACTTTATAGTTCTCTGAGTATAGATTCTTTGCCTCTTTCGTTAGGTTTATTCCTAGGTATCTTATGGTTTTGGGTGTAATTGTAAATGGGATTGACTCCTTAATTTCTCTTTCTTCTGTCTTGTTGTTGGTGTAAAGAAATGCAACTGATTTCTGTGCATTGATTTTATATCCTGACAGTTTACTGAATTCCTGTACAAGCTCTAGCAGTTTTGGAGTGGAGCCTTTTGGGTTTTCCACATATAGTATCATATCATCTGCAAAGAGCGATAGTTTGACTTCTTCTTTGCCGATTTGGATGCCTTTAATTTCTTTTTGTTGTCTGATTGCTGAGGCTAGGACTTCTAGTACTATGTTGAATAGCAGTGGTGATAGCGGACATCCCTGCCGTGTTCCTGACCTTAACGGAAAAGCTCTCAGTTTTTCTCCATTGAGAATGATACTTGCCGTGGGTTTTTCATAGATGGCTTTGATAATATTGAGGTATGTGCCTTCTATCCCTACACTTTGAAGAGTTTTGATTAGGAAGGGATGTTGCACTTTGTCAAATGCTTTTTCAGCATCTATTGAGAGTATCATATGGTTCTTGTTCTTTCTTTTGTTAATGTACTGTATCACATTGATTGATTTGCGGATGTTGAACCAACCCTGCTGCCCTGGAATAAATCCCACTTGGTCGTGGTGAATAATCCTTTTAATGTACTGTTGGATCCTATTGGCTAGTATTTTGGTGAGAATTTTCGCATCTATGTTCATCAAGGATATTGGTCTGTAATTCTCTTTTTTGATGGGATCCTTGTCTGGTTTGGGGATCAAGGTGATGCTGGCCTCATAAAATGAGTTTGGAAGTTTTCCTTCCATTTCTATTTTTTGGAACAGTTTCAGGAGAATAGGAATTAATTCTTCTTTAAATGTTTGGTAGAATTCCCCTGGGAAGCCATCTGGCCCTGGGCTTTTGTTTGTTTGGAGATTTTTGATGACTGTTTCAATCTCCTTACTGGTTATGGGCCTATTCAGGTTTTCTATTTCTTCCTGGTTCAGTTTTGGCAGTTTATATGTCTCTAGGAAAGCATCCATTTCTTCCAGATTGTCGAATTTGTTGGCATATAGTTGTTCATAATATGTTCTTATGATTGTTTGTATTTCTTTGGTGTTGGTTGTGATCTCTCCTCTTTCATTCATGATTTTATTTATTTGGGTCCTTTCTCTTTTCTTTTGGATAAGTCTGGCCAGGGGTTTATCAATCTTATTAATTCTTTCAAAGAACCAGCTCCTAGTTTCATTGATTTGTTCTATTGTTTTTTTGGTTTCTATTTCATTGATTTCTGCTTTGATCTTTATTATTTCTCTTCTCCTGCTGGGTTTAGGCTTTCTTTGTTGTTCTCTCTCGAGTTCCTTAAGGTGTAGGGTTAGGTTGTGTATTTGAGACCTTTTCTGTTTCTTGAGATAGGCTTGTATTGCTATATATTTTCCTCTCAGGACTGCCTTTGCTGTGTCCCACAGATTTTGGACCATTGTGTTTTCATTATCATTTGTTTCCATGGTTTTTTTCAATTCTTCTTTAATTTCCTGGTTGACCCATTCATTTTTTAGAAGGATGCTGTTGAGCCTCCATGTATTTGTGCTCTTTCCACATTTCCTCTTGTGATTGAGTTCTAGCTTCAGAGCATTGTGGTCTGAAAATATGCAGGGAATGATCCCAATCTTTTGATACCTGTTGACACCTGATTTATGACCCAGGACGTGATCTATTCTGGAGAATGTTCCATGGGCACTAGAGAAGAACGTGTATTCTGTTGCTTTGGGGTAGAATGTTCTGAATATATCTGTGATGTCCATCTCGTCCAGTGTGTCATTTAAGACCTTTATTTCCTTGTTGATCTTTTGCTTGGATGATCTGTCCATTTCAGTGAGGGGTGTATTAAAGTCTCCAACTATTATTGTATTCTTGTCAATGTGTTTCTTTGATTTTGTTATTAATTGGTTTATATAGTTGGCTGCTCCCATGTTAGGGGCATAGATATTTAAAATTGTTAGATCTTCTTGTTGGACAGACCCTTTGAGTATGATGAAGTGTCCTTCCTCATCTCTTATTATAGTCTTTGGCTTAAAATCTAATTGATCTGATATAAGGATTGATACCCCAGCTTTCTTCTGAAGTCCATTAGCATGGTAAATTGTTTTCCACCCCCTCACTTTCAATCTGGAGGTGTCTTCAGGTCTAAGATGAGTTTCTTGTAGGCAGCATATTGATGGGTTTTGTTTTTTTATCCATTCTGAAACCCTGTGTCTTTTGATTGGGGCATTTAGCCCATTTACATTCAGGGTAACTATTGAGAGATATGAATTTAGTGCCATTGTATTGCCTGTATGGTGATTGTTACTGTATAATGTGTCTGTTCCTTTCTGATAATACTTTTAGGGTCTCTCTTTGCTTAGAGGACCCCTTTCAATATTTCCTGTAGAGCTGGTTTGGTGTTTACAAACTCTTTCAGTTTTTGTTTGTCCTGGAAGCTTTTAATCTCTCCTTCTATTTTCAATGATAACCTAGCTGGATAAAGTATTCTTGGCTGCATGTTTTTCTCATTTAGTGCTCTGAATATATCATGCTAGTTCTTTCTGGCATGCCTGGTCTCTGTGGATAACTCTGCTGCCAATCTAATATTTTTACCATTGTATGTTACAGTCTTCTTGTCCCATGCTGCTTTCAAGATTTTCTCTTTGTCGCTAAGACTTGTAAATTTTACTATTAGATGACGGGGTGTGGACCTGTTCCTATTGATTTTGAGGGGTGTTCTGCACCTCCTGGATTTTGATGCTTGTTCCCTTTGCTATATTAGGGAAATTCTCTACAATAATTCTCTCCAATATACCTTCTGCTCCTATTTCTCTTTCTTCTTCTTCTGGAATCCCAATTATTCTAATGTTGTTTCGTCATATGTATCACTTATCTCATGAATTCTCCCCTCGTGATCCAGTAGTTGTTTGTCTCTCTTTCGCTCAGCTTCTTTATTCTCTGCCATTTTGTCTTCTATATCACTAATTCTGTCTTCTGCCTCATTTATCCTAGCAGTAAGAGCCTCCATTTTTGATTGCACCTCATTAATAGCTTTTTTTATTTCAACTTGATTAGACTTTATTTCTTTTATTTCTCCAGAAAGGGTTTTTATTTCTCCTGACAGGGTTTCTCTAATATCTTCCATGCCTTTTTCGAGCCCGGCTAGAACCTTGAGAATCGTCATCCTGAATTCCAGATCTGACATATTACCAATGTCTGTATTGATTAGGTCCCTAGCCTTCGGTCCTGTCTCCTGCTCTTTTTTTTGTGGTGAGTTTTTCCGCCTTGTCATTTTGTCCAGATAAGAATCCGCTGTTCTCCTTGTTAAGTGAACTTGGTCTTGGCTGTATTTCTTTGATCTTCTGGGGGAGGGGCCTGTTGTAGTGATTCTCAGGTGTCTTTGCCCCAGGCGGAGTTGCACCGCCCTTACCAGGGGCCGGGCTAAGTAATCCTCTCAGGTTTGCTTTCAGGAGCTTTTGTTCCCTGAAAGCGCTTTCTGTAGAGTTCCGGAGGACGGTAATGACAATGGCAGCCTCCCAATCTCCGGTTCAGAGGAGCCGAGAGTTAGGGGCCCCAGTCTTAAGTGCGCCTTCAGAGAAAAGCGTTTAATCCCTCCAATCTCCCAAGCCCACGTTTGCGCCGGAGACCGCGCGCGCCCGCCCGCAGACCGCGCTCTGAGAAAATCGTGCCTAAGCAGTCCCGTCTCACTGGCTTCTGGGAGTGTTCCGAGCTCACCCAGCCTGTGACCAAGCGTCTCTGTCTCTGGCAGAGTCCCACCTGGAGTCTCCGGAGCCCGTAGATCCCTGAGCTCTCCCGGGTCGGAGTCTCCCCGGATCTTGTGGGGACCCCTCGCACAGAGCACCGGCCAGTGCCACAGAGCACCGGTCCATGTCACAGACCACTAGGAAACCTCGGCTCTGTCTCCGCAGCCGACTTCCCCGCTCTAATACCTGTGAGCTCTGCGACACTCAGACACCCCCGATCCTTCTGTGACCCCGTGGGACCTGAGTCCACGCTGTCCCCACGAGGTCTTCACCCCAGTTTAGCCTCCGGAGCGATGTCCCTCCGTGGAGCCGACTTTTAAAAGTCCTGATTTTGTGCTCCGCCGCTTGCCGGGAGCCGGCCCCTCCCCCTGGGGTCTATCTTCCCGTTGCGTTGGGTTCACTTCTCCGCTGGTCCTACCTTTCAGAAAGTGGTCGATTTTCTGTTCCTAGAATTGTTGTTTTTCTTCTCTTCGATCTCCTGTTGGATTTGTAGGTGTTCGGAATGGTTTGATAGGCTATCTAGCTGATCTCCTGCTGGCTGATGTCGTCTCAGCCTCCTACTTCTCCGCCATCTTGACTCCTCCCCCCCTGAGGTTTTTTTTATATCCTTAATTTGTATTTCTGTTGCAGCAAGTTCTTGATTCATTTTTCTTACCATTGAGTACTTTGTTTGTTTAAATATTTTATTTATTGACAGAGAGAGAAATAGTGAGAGAGCACAAGCAGGGAGAGGGAAAAGCAGACTCCTCACTGAGCAGGGAGCCTGACACAGAGCTCAATCCCAAGACTCTGGAATCATGTGGGTGCCTGGTGGCTCAGTCATTAAGTGTCTGCCTTTGACTTAGGTCAAAATTCCAGGGTCCTGGGATAGAGCCCCATATTGGGCTCCCTGCTCAGCAGGAAGCCTGCTTCTCCCTCTCCCATTCCCCCTGCTTGTGTTCTCTCTCTCACTGTGTCTCTCTCTGTCAAATAAATAAAATCTTAAAAAAAAAAAGACTCTGAATCATGACCCAAGACAAAGACAGGTGCTGAACCATCTGAGCCACCCAGATGCCCCTTACCAAAATTATTGTTAATGTGGGTCTTTGTGTGACAAATCTTTTGAAGCCTTCTATGCTTGTGAATATTTTCACAGTATTATGAAACCTTCATATGTGAATGACTATTGGCTGATTTTAAAATGTCCAAGATAGGAACACCTGCCTGGCTCAGTTGGTGGTAGAGCATGTGACTCTTGATCTTAGTGTTGTGAGTTCAAGCCCCATGCTGGGCACAAAGATTACTTTAAAAAAAATAAAGAAAGAAAGAAAAATTTTAGAAAGAGAGAAAGAAGGAAGGATGGAGGGAGGAAGGAAGGGGGAGGGAGGGAGAGAGAAAGAAAGAGGAAAGAAAGAAAAAGAAAGAAAGAGAGAGAGAAAGGAAGGAGGGAGGAGGGGGAAAGAGAGAAAGAAAGGAAGGAAGAAATAAAAGGGGGAGGGAGGAAGGAAGAAAGAAAGAAAAAGGAGAGGAGAGAAGAAAAGAAAGAAAGAGAGCAGGCAAGAAAGATGGCAGGAAGGGAGGAAGGAAAATGTCCAAAATTATTTTCCTTAAACTTTTAAAAACTGTTCTGTTTTCCTTCATCTCCTTGCTATTGAAAAGTCTGATGTCAATCAAATTCTTATTCTTTTGTAGGTGATCCTCTGTCTGGATGTTTTTAGACTTTTCTTTGATTTTCCTAAATATTACTGTAAATTATTTAGATATGGATTGTTCCATTGTCCGTGTGACCCTTTATTTAGATTTAAGGTCTTTTGTTTTTGTTTTTTAAACAACTTTGTCTTTTTTTTTTTTTAAGAAAAAAAATATTTATTTATTTGACAGACAGAGATCACAAGTAGGCAGAGAGGCAGGCAGAGAGAGAGAGGAAGCAGGCTCCCTGCTGAGCAGAGAGCCCGAAACAGGACTCGATCCCAGGATCCTGGGATCATGACCTGAGCCAAAGGCAGAGGCTTTAACACACTGAGCCACCCAGGTGCCCCAGTCTTTTGTTTTTAATTAAGGGAAATTTACTTTCATTATTTTTTTGAGTATACCATCTTCTCTAATTTAATATATTTATCTTTCTGGCACTCTTTTTCTTTTAAGATTTATTTATTTATTTTAGAGAGAGAGTGAGCAAGTAGGGGGAGGGGCAGAGGGAGAGAAAATCCTAAAGTAGACTCCTCCCTGAGCATGGGGTCCTATGCAGCTCAATCCTAGGCCACTGAGATCATGACCTGAGCTGAAAACCTGCTGTTTAACTGACTGAGTCACCCAGGCCCCTCTCTGGCCCTCTTATTATCTAAATGATGAAACATCTACTGCTATTACTGCTATTCTGTCTTTTTAAGATTTTAAGTAATTTTTACACCAAACATCCTTCTCACTCATTTTAATTCTTATCTATCTTGAATTCCACTTTTCCAGATATTAATATTTCTCTTCTTATTTTGTTGTATGTACCCTACATACTTCTCCATCCTTGAATTGTTAAACTTTTTATTAAAGTACAATTCACATACAGAGTAGTGTAAAGATATGAATGTACAGTTCCTTGAATGATTAAAAAGTGAATATTCATGTAACCATCGCCCAGATAGGACCCCATGAGTGCCCTTATGCTCTCTCCTAATCATTTCTCTCCCTCCTCTCCACAGATAACCACTATATTAACTTCTAACACTATAATTTAGTTTGCATGTAGTTGTACTTTATATAAATGAGATCATATAATATATAAATGAAATCATATAATATATATTCTTTTGTGTGTAGCTCTTACACTCAACATTATATTTGAGATTCACCTATGTTATTGTATGAACATAGTTCACTTTCTTTTTCACATAGTATATCATTGTATAAATATACTAGTTTGTGCATTCTATTGCCAGTGGGAATTTGCATTGTTCCTAGTTTGGGGTTGTTATTACCAATGCTCTTACTAACATTCTTGTAAATAACTCTTGGTCCATAGTTTTCTATAGGTACATAACTAGGAGTTGAATTGTTGGTTCACAGGGTAGCTATATGTTTAAAAGTTTGGATTATGTCAAATTATTTTTCAGAATTCCTAATTTACATTTCCACCAGTAGATTATAAGAATTCCTATTATTCCAATTCCTGCCAACACTTGGAATCATCAGTCTTTTTAATTTGAATTTTAAATTTGCTGTGATATCTCATTGGGATTTTTATTTCTATTACCCTGATTTATAATAAGGCTGAAGAGTGCCTTATTCTTTCCCATATTTCTAATGGGCTTTTTGTTATTGTTGGTTTTTTCTGATTTATTGGTAGGAGTTCTTAACATATTCTGGATATTGGTCCTTTGTTAAATGCATTACAAATATATTTTTCCATTTACCAACTACACTTTTCACTCCATTAGTGGCAGAAATTTTTCATTTTAACGTAGTCCAGTCTTTCATTCTTTTTCTTCATTATTGGTATTTTCTGTTTAAGAAGTCATTCCCTATCCAAAGTCGTAAAGATATTTTCTATATTATTTTCTAGCAATTTTACTGTTTTAACTTTCACATTTAAATCCATAATCTACCTTAAATTTATTTTTTTTTTGTTTGGCTTTTTTTATCCCCCCTTCTATGCCCTCAATATCCAATTGATCCTGTACCACTGATTTAAAGGATCACTTCTTTCAGTCCCATTGCTCTATAGTATATCCTTTGTCATAAATAATCTGTCCATATAGTAAGGTTCTATTTTTGGATTCTTAATTCTTTTTTTTTAAAGATTTTATTTATTTATTCAACAGACAGAGATCACAAGTAGGCAGAGAGGCAGGCAGAGAGAGAGGAGGAAGCAGGCTCCCTGCTGAGCAGAGAGCCTGATGCGAGGCTCGATCCCAGGACCCTGGGATCATAACCTGAGCCAAAGGCAGAGGCTTTAACCCACTGAGCCACCCAGGCGCCCCTGGATTCTTAATTCTTAACCAGTGGCCCATTTGTTTATCTTCTGTGTTCATTACTACAGCTTTATAATTATTGATATCTTATAGAACAAAACTATTATGATCACCAAATTCTCTTCACTATTCATAACCCTTTGTATTTCCATATAAATTTAGAATCATTTTATCAATTTTTACCAAAATTTTGATTGAAATGTTACTGTATCTATCAATTAAGAGATGAATTGGAACTTTTTTTTTTTAGATTTTATTTATTTGACAGACAGAAGTCACAAGTAGGCAGAGAGGCAGGCAGAGATAAAGGGGAAAGCAGGCTCCCTGCTGAGCAGAGAGCCAGTGTGGAGCTCTATCCTGACCTAAGCCAAAGGCAGAGGCTTAACTCACTGAGCCACCCAGGCGCCCCTGACTTGTACATTTCTAATATTGAGTCATTCAATTCATACCCATGGGGTGCCCCTCCATTTATTTAGGTATTCTCTAATTTTTCTTAAGGGGTTTTTATTTCTTACATAGAGTTCCTGTGTACATTTAATTAGATTTATTCCTAGGCATTTGATAGTTTTATTGCAAGTATAAATAGTACTTATGATGTTTATGTTTTTATTATTTGTCACTGGTATTTAGAAATATTACTTAATTATTTTCTAAATTGCTTTTGTCTCCAGCAACCTTGTTGGGCTCATTAATTCAAATTTATCTGTAGGTTGCTTTGGTTTTCCTACATGTACAGCTATATCATCTGTGGATAATGACAGCTCTACTTTCTTTCCAATAAGTATACCGTCTATTTTTCTTTCTTTCTGGCACTGATTAGGCCCTTAAATATAATGTTAATTAGAAGTGGTGATAGTAGGCATCTTTGTCTTGACTCTGTATTTGTCATGTTTTTTTGTAGCTGCCCTTAATTAAATTAAGGAAATTTACCTCTATTCTTAGTTAGCTACATTTTCATTAAAAATTGGTGTAGAGGGGCATCTGGGTGGCTCGGTCAGTTAAATGTCTGCCTTCAGCTCAGGTCATGGTCTCAGGGTCCTGGGATTGAGCACCACATTGGGCTCTCAGCAGAGAGTTTGCTTCTCCCTCTCCCTCTGCCTGCTGCTCTGCCTACTTGTGCTATCTCTCTGTCAAAAAATAAATAAAATCTTTTTTTAAAAATGGGTGTAGAATTTATCAAATAATTGTTTTGCTTCTATTGAGATAATGTGAACTTTCTCCTTTATTATAGTGAATCATGTTGATTAATTTTCTAATGTAAACCAAACTTTCATTTATGAAATGGATTCAGTTTATTTACCAAACTTATAATTTTCAACTTCTTTGTACCATTTTGTCTTAGATGTATATCTAACTAACAGAGCTAAAGTTTTAAAATTCAGTCAAAAAGGCTCTTTCTTAACGGGTTCATCCAGCCAATTCCTTGTTAGTCAATTTTGACTTAACCTTGACTTAACCTTATTTCACTTTTTAAAATATTATAGATTCATGTGAATTTCATTCTTTTTTCACTTTTCCTACCTTTTATTGAACTAACAGCATTTTCTTTGTTCCACTTCTGTTTATTTCTTTAATATTTAGAGATTACAAATTCATTCTCCTAGTAATTTCCTATAATTTTGGGAAAAACATACTTAAATTTATAGCATGTTTTCACTATTCTTCACTCCCTCATCTATTCTCCCACCAGTTGATATAATCTAGAATTTTACTCCAAAATTATTTTTAAGTTTTCTTTACAATGAATACTTCTATAGATTTAGCAATGAATTTCACTGCTCATCATTATCTCTTGTGATGATA